>JAPKLX010003452.1:0-11107 GCA_026898415.1 Leonotis leonurus
ATCAGCGAAATGCCGAAAGGAAAGCCATTATGGTTGATGATGATCCAGATCAGATCAACACGCCCTCAAAATCAAGCTATGAGAAGCACTTCTCAGATTCTTCAGACGATGAAGATTTAGGACTCCTGGCTACTGAAGATGAGGAGTCACCTGAAGTCTACTGCCTGATGGGCAATGGAGATTTTGTTCCTCAGGTAATTTATGCTCATGTCATGCCTAAAGGATATGTGGATCCTAAAACCATATACTCTACATCATATGCATCAATTCCATCCACTCCCTCCATTTCATTTGAAAGTATACCATCTGAAAGTATGCCAATTGAAACACTATCCAAAACTGAAAATTCTTCAGTAGAGGATGATACAAGCATGGATAATGAGACAACTGTCTCACTGGATGACTATGAGTCTTTATCTGAAGACTTCCGTAACTTGCAAACTATCTTTCTATTGATAAAGAAAGAGAACGAGGAACTAACATCCAAACTGGATGCTGTACAAACTGAAGGCTTGAACAAAAGCCTACCTGACATTGAAACATGTGACATACTCAATCTCAAAAATATCATTGATGCAAAAGACAATGAGATATTGTTCAAAGATTCACAAATACGTGAACTGACTGAAAGGAACTCATTGCTATCTGAAAGGATAGAATATTACAAATCAAAGGTTGAGACCTGGACAAAATCTGGATACACCAATCACATGCTAAGTGAGTCTCAACCACCACGAGGCAAAGGACTTGGTTTCAACCAAGATAAAGACAAAGTACCTTTCCTGAAGGTACCCAAGCCCACATTTCCAATCATATCTTTCGTGAAAGCCACTGACAAGGCTTGCACTGAAAGTATGGCTGCCACTGAAACAAAGCCTACACTGAAGGCTAAGACTAATGACAAGCCTAAACTGAAGGCTTTGTTACTGGAAAACCAGTGCCTACTGAAACACAAGCTTCTGAAAAACCAAAGCAGGTTTTCAGGAAGCAAACTGTTCCAAAAGCTACTGAGAAGAAGGCTTTCAGGAAGCCTAAGGCTACTGAAAGACCTAAGGCCAAGAAGAACCAAACACAGAAACAACATGCTACTGAAAAGCATGAGTCAAGGAGATACTATCAGTCTCCTGAACCACGAACTTATAACGCAAAATGCTCACACTGCACTTGTTCATCCTATGGTTCAACCCCAAGGAACTATGACACAAGGAGTCATAGAACACAACGTTGGGAATCATATTCCAACCATACTCACAGATATGAACGTAGGAATTCATCCCCTAGTTCATATTATTCTGACTTTTCCAGAAAGTCACACGACTTCCATGCTTCTCCAACACATTACTTTGAACCAAGGCGTTCAGGGTACACTGAAAAATGTTGGACCAAGAATCACCAATCTCAACATACTCAAACTAACTTTAAGGCTAAAACCAAGCCTGAAGTAAGCAGGAGATATGTTCAAAAGAAAAAGGAAGTCAACTCTGACTCTCAGAAGTCAAAATCCAAGATTGCATCTGCATCAAAAATCATAAGGCAACATTGGGTGCCAAAACATTGCATGCATACTGAAACTGGATCTAGTTCAAAGCTGGATCCTGAGACTCAGTAATTGCAGGACCAAGGACCAAGGAGAGGTGCACACAAGGAGCAGTCCAGCTGGATCATTGACAGTGGATGCTCAAGGCACATGACATTTCAGAAAGAAGCCCTCTCCAACTATACTGAGAAAGATGGTCCTCAGGTAACCTTTGGTGATAACTCAAAAGGTTTCACTAAAGGGTATGGTACTCTCAATATAGGGAATGTTTCAATTACCAATGTTTCCTATGTTTCTGGCCTGAAGCACAACTTACTGTCAGTAAGTCAGTTGTGTGATAAAGGTTTTAATGTTATTTTTAGTTCTGATGAGTGCAGGATAAACAAGCTCACTGAAGAGACCACTGTTATGAAAGGCCACAGGGTTGGAAATATTTATGCTGCAGACTGGAAAGCCTCCTCCCCTGAAACATGTCTGGTCTCAAAGAGCACTTCAGAACAAAGCTGGTTATGGCACAATAGGCTCAGTCACCTGAACTTCAAAGTCATCAACAGACTTGCAAGACACAGTCTAGTTCGAGGAATGCCTAACCTAGTCTTCGACAAAGACCATGTTTGTGGATCATGCCAAACTGGAAAGCAGATCAAAGCTTCATTCAAGACCAAAGAAACTCCATCCACTGAGAAGATTCTTCAACTCTTACACATGGACCTATTTGGACCTGTGACTCCACTCAGTGTAAATGGTAGGAAATATTGTCTAGTGATTACTGATGATTTTTCTCGTTTTACTTGGACAGTGTTTCTAAAAAAGAAGAATGAGACAATGGAGCGCATACCTGAACTGCTAACAAAGCTGAAGAATCAGAAGTCAACAAATGTCATCACCATACGCACTAATCGAGGAACTGAATTCCTAAATGCCAAGATTTCAGATTTTTGTGCGCAAATGGGGATAGAACATCAAACTTCAGCTGCAAGAACTCCACAACAAAATGGCGTTGCAGAAAGAAGGAACAGATCACTGAAGGAAGCTGCAAGAACGATGCTACACAGTTCAGGAATTCCAAAGAAATTCTGGGCTGAAGCCATCAACACAGCTTGCCACACTCAGAATCGATCACTCCTCACCAAACGCCAAGGCAAAACTCCATATGAATTATGGAACAACAGGATGCCAACTCTTAAATATTTTCGTGCTTTTGGTTGTAAGTGTTATATTCACAACAATGGCAAAACCCAATTAAAAATTTTTGATGGCAAAGCAGATTCAGGATTTTTCCTTGGATACTCAGAGGAGAGAGCTGCCTATAGAGTTTTTAATAAACATAGCCTTGTAGTGGAAATGACACCTCATGTTATTTTTGATGAATCTATTTTTGAGTACATGATGAATCAAGTTGAAGTCATTACTAAAAGACTTCAGAATCTGAACCTAACTCCTTCAGTTCAACATCCAAAGGAGGTTCTCATCTGGAGTTTAGAAGAAGATGATGAAGAGAACACTCTCAATGAAGGCACAAACATCAGATTGGATCAAGACATGGAGTCCACTGAAGTTAGAGCTTCAGAATCTGAAGATAGGACTCCAGCACCTGAACCTGAAAATGAACCTTCTTCTCCTACTAAAACTGAAAATCTCACCACTGAGATTCCACTTAGAGAAGAAGACATCCAATCTGAAGAGCTAATTGATGTTCAGATTCTACCTGAAGTACAGACACATACTGAAAATCTCACCACTGAGATTCCATCACCAACTTCAGGGAGTAACAGTCCTAACTTAGTGAATATTCTTATAACTGTTGCTACTAACGATATTTTGGCCAGTTCAGATAAAGCTATCTTGCAGGAAATTCAACAAACTGAATATGTAAGAGCCAACAATCAAGGGGGAACAAGCATAATCCCTCAGACTGAAGAAGATTTCAATCCATTTCAATAAAGCCCTTCAGTAACAACACCACCTCCTACTCAAAGGATGGACTTAATGATTATCACTGAAGAGGACATGCGTAGAAGAAGAAGATGGATTGAAGATCACCCCACAGACTCAGTGATTGGAAGTCTACAAAGAGGAGTTCAGACCAGAAATCAGATTCAGGCAGAAATGGTCCGGCCATTAGCCACTATTGAAGCTCCTACTGACTCCACCACTGAAGAACAACTTATGATTAAGGCAGATGTTGCACTGTTTTCAGATGAAAACTTCCTACACAGCTGCTATCTCTCCAACATTGAACCCAAGGACGCTCAGGAAGCCCTTCAGGATATGAACTGGGTCTCCGCGATGCAAGAGGAACTGAATGAATTCACCAGGAACAAAGTTTGGGAACTTGTGGATCATCCTAGGCATCAAGGCGTTATTGGTGTGAAATGGGTCTTCAAGAACAAGAAGGATGAACTAGGAGAAGTTGTTCGCAACAAGGCTAGACTGGTTGCCAAAGGTTACTGCCAAGAAGAGGGCATTGACTTTGATGAAACCTTCACACCAGTAGCTAGACTGGAAGCTATCAGACTCTTCCTCGCCTATGCAGCTCACATGAAGTTCAAAGTCTACCAGATGGACGTGAAGAGTGCATTCCTGAACGGCGTCCTGAAGGAAGAAGTCTACGTGGAGCAACCACCAGGCTTTGAAACTGACTACACCAAAGTGTATAAGCTACACAAGGCTCTTTATGGGCTGAAACAAGCTCCTAGAGCTTAGTATGACACTTTGTCTGTTTTTCTTATTGATTCAGGTTTCAAGCGAGGATCAGTGGATAGAACTCTATTCACAATCAAGTATAAAGGAGACATATTAATCGTTCAAATTTATGTTGATGATATTATATTTGGTTCGAAGTCTCAGAAGCTTTGTGACAAATTTGCCAAGTTGATGAAGACTCAGTATCAAATGTCAATGATGGGAGAAATGAGATTCTTCTTAGGATTCCAGATCAAGCAGTCCCCTGAAGGCATCTTCATCAACCAAGCCAAATACACAAAGGAACTGATCAACAAGTTTGGTGTTCAGAACAGCAAAACAACCAAGATTCCAATGAACACAAACGGCAAGATTGAACCAGATCCTGAAGGAAAGCCAGTCAGTCAGACTGAGTATAGAGGAATCATTGGATCCCTTCTATATCTCACTGCCAGCAAGCCAGACATCACCTTCGCAGTTGGAGTGTGTGCACGCTATTAAGCCAATCCAAAGGAGTCACACTTGGAAGCTGCAAAGAAGATTCTGCGCTACTTGAATGGCACACCCAACCTTGGCTTATGGTATCCTTCAGATGATAACTTAGAACTAACTGGTTATTCTGATGCTGATTTTGCAGGTTGCAAGTTGGATAGGAAATCCACTTCAGGTATCTGTCAGTTCTTGGGAAACAAGCTCATAAGTTGGTTCTCGAAGAAGCAGACTTCAGTTGCTACATCAACCACTGAAGCTGAATACATGGCTGCTGGAAGTTGCTGCTCTCAGATTCTCTGGCTTAAGCAACAGCTTAGAGACTATGAAGTACCTACCACTCAGGTTGCAATCTATTGCGACAATTCAAGTGCCATTGCCATTACACAGAACTCAGTTCTACACACAAGATGCAAGCACGTGGACATCAGGCATCACTTCATACGAGATCACGTTGCAAAGAAGGATGTCACCATTGAGAAGATTCACACTGACATTCAACGAGCAGACATCCTCACCAAGCCACTGGAGGAAGCTAGATTCAAAATGCTAAGTGGCAGACTTGGCCTACTGAATCCAGACATCTCCTAAACGTATTCACTGAAGGTACATTACTATTTCCTATCAAACTGATGTCTTAAAGATTCATTAACTTAGTATTCTCAGTATACTGAAGTTATGATCATAATAAGATTTAAAACAATGTGATGATTACAATCTGGGTAACTCTACATAGTTATCTTAGATATCAAATCATCACACATTGCAACATACATGTTCAACTAACCTTTCAGGCCACTAAAGTACACAAAGGCCAAATCTGAAGTATGAATTTCAGAATCTGAAGATTTCACCAAGGCAGAGTCCAAGATGTTACTTCAACTGAAAGATTTCAGGACAAGCATAAAGATATGTTCAAAATCTGAAACTATAAGTCCACTGAAGTTTCTACAACGGCCACTGAAACTTCACAGAGTCAAAACTGAAGCATGTACACGTGGCAAGAAACTGAAACTCAACTATAGAACTTCAAAATCTGAAGTCCCAAGTCCACTAAAACTGAAGCACGCAAAAGTCGACACTGAAAATATACACGTGGCACAACAGAATCTGAAGTCACCACTGAAAGGGAGTCAATCAGTTGCTAGTATCACCAACTGAAGTTTAACACTTGCATTTATTTCGAACATTTATTGCTCTAAGTGTTTCTCTCTTTAACTTTGAACTTATGTCATTATCGTAATTATATATTAGCGTACCTCGATTTTCGCAAACTTTGTTGATACGCTATCAATTACATTAAATGCTTATCAGAATTACACAGTGTAAAGCGTAAGTACTTGAGTGCTATTTTTATATAATTTGACTTTAGGCTAGTCAAACGTCGCGCGTCGACTACACGCGCTGTACTTTCCCGCTCAATCTACCCTCTATCCTACATAGCTTTTCCCTAACCGTTGATTTCAGTTAACAGCAATTAAATCCAACCGTTGATCTCCTTATATATAACTCATCTTCTTCGACGGTTATCACTTTTGCCTTAACCTATTCTCAAAGCCTTTCGCTAAAACTATCCTGCTTATTGAATCTGTGTGGTTTCTCTACTTGCTGATACTCTTTGTGTACTCTTTTCATTCTCTCAATGTATGTGTTTTATTTTGCTTAAAATGCATTAATACATCATGACTGCTCACTGAAAATATTCTAATTCTGCCTGGTTCTATTTTCAGATTATTAACATGGGCAAGAAACCACTCCCTCCTGCACTATCTCTATCTCAACTCAGCAAGAGGATCTTCTCCGAGCCCACAGCCATTTTTTCTCAAACGGATGTGGATCAGGCTAAGTCAGTTTTTGAACTAATTAAGACAGCCAATTTGGAAACTCTTACCACTCTTCGCCCGACGAATATTTATTTTGAAGAGGTGGTGCTCTTTTACATCTCTCTTGGCTATGAAGGTGAGCACCTCATGTCCTCCCTTCAGGTTCGTGTGAAAAACAAGGAGACTGGCGTTATTGAGAAGAAGCCAGTCCCCATCAATGTTACTGAGTTGCTTCAGTCAGTGTTCAAACTGAACAACACTGGGAAGAAAAACCCCAACCAGTTCCTGAAATATAAGGCAGACATTCAGGCCTTTTTCGATGAAATCCAAGCAGATGGGAAGCCTAAACCCTTCAGTACAGCGAACAATAACAAGGGACTTCTTCGCCCTGAACTTCGTCTTCTACTCGATGTGGTTCAGATGTGCATTTTGGGAAAGAAGTCCTCGTACGAACAAGTAAGTTGGCAGAAACTAAGTTTGATGCGCAGCATCTATGAAAATGACGGATCCAACTGGGTCGCAGTGATGGAAGAGCTTCTCATGGCGGAAGCCCAAAAACTGAAGGAAGTCGATGACGGCATCACCATGGTTGGAACTGAAACATTGAACCTTGCTACCAAGGTGTCAATACTGATTGAGATGCGTTTTAAAAACGCTGAAAAGTTATTTCCAGGGAGCACTCCATTTGAACAGAAGCTTCTGTTCAGTACAAATCTGGAAGTCCTCACTTCCATGCACGGGAAAGTCAAGGCTCTTCAGATGGACACTGACATTCCATCTCCTGATGTGGACCCCATTAGAGCCATCGAGGAATATGATGAAGCTGCTCCCCCATCTCCTCCCAAGGCCAGTCCAATCAAGACTAAGAGGAAGAGGAACCCTCCCCGTCGCCCCCTAAAGAAGAAAAAGCCAATCATGGCTTTAGTGGATGAAGATTCTCCTCCTCCCTCACCACCTTCAGAGGAAGAGGCACCACAGTTCCAACTAGTCAAGCGACCCCGTCGCTCCCTTGTTCTGACTGCTGATCTTCAAAGACAGCTATCACCTGACGACACCCTTACCCTCTCCCAAGTCCTCAAATCTTCAGGTTTGCCTCCATCTCCCAAATCTCCATCTCCTCCTACTCTTTCTTCTGAACCTCCCTTATCCCAACCTGAACCCATAATTATCTCATCTCCACCCTCTTCTCCCAATCCACCCATCACTGAAACTGTTATTGAACCCTTACCACCTCCTTCACCCCCCACTGACACTTTCTTTTCTGAAACTCAAACTGAAACCCCTCCTCCTGCAACTCTTCCACCACCAACCCTCATACCCACTCCCACCTTCACTGAAATACATCAATCTTTCCCTACTCTAGAACCCCAGTCATCTTCACCACCTCACATCACCCAGCCTGAACCCCAGACCAAATTCCCATCACCCACTAATATTTATTCATCACCTGAACCTCAACCATTTTCTCCATCTACACAGTCTGAACCTAACCCCAACCTAACTAAACCACCCATTAGCCAAACTGACATTTCCTCACCTCATACTGAACAACCCACTTCACCCCCCACTGAAACTGAACCACCAACTCACGCACCCACTGACACTGAACCTCCCCGCCATGAAACACATGCCCATGCCTCCACCTCTAAACCTTCTGAACCCATTGCAACTCCCGCTCAACAATATCTTAATAACATTGAGTTGCAGTCAATCCAATACCTCACAGCCTCTTTCCCTGAACTTTTCAATCATTCCCACCTAGCCCAAGCTTGCCAGCGCCTATGGTCATGGAGGACCATTCGCTTCTTGGACTCTCAGGCCCTGGATTACAAGATCCAACTTGATGGCATGAGTTCATTTTTACTTGAAGAAGCTGACCTTCAGGCCAGTTTTCAATTTTCTGACGCCAATGATGCATTTCTCAATGCTGAGGCACTTATAGAGGCTCAACTGGCACACGCTGAATATTCAGCCGGACGTGCCTACGCTCGAAGGACAACTTCTGCTGGTCCTTCATCTTCTGCTCCCACTCAGTCCATGGCCTTAGTGCCTTCTCTTGCTGACACTGCTATTCGTGAAGCTCAATCTTCAGAAGGTGCATTCATTTATGCACACCGCAATTTTGTTGCATCTGAACTCAAGAAGCTTTTTCAGGCTGAGAGTTCACGCATGACCAACCAGACCACAGCCATAGTAAACGCTCTTCAAGCCACGTACTCTGAACAACTGGCTACACAGGCGCTCAAATTTCAGAACACTATCAACGCGCTTACTGAAGAAAACTCAAATCTGAAGAAAGAAATCTCTACACTCACTGCTGACATTCCAAATCAGATTCAGGCTGCACTGAAGTCGCAACTGCCCATCCTGACTGATTCTGTACAAAAAGAGATTGCTACTCGCACTCCTGACTCTTCAAAGCTCAAGAAACTTATTCTTTCTTGCAACCATAACAGAGCCCACACTTCTTCTCTCCGTTTAGATTTTGACCGAGCCTACACTGACCTATCCACAACTTGCACTGCACATGGCAAATCTATAGCTCGCCAAAGATCACGCCTCAGAACAACCAAGAAACGTGCTGATTTTGCTTTTGTCCTGGCTGAGCGTGCTAAATCCATCGCTGATTCTGCAAGTACGGCAGCAATGAAAGCCTGCACTACAGTTCGCAACAGATTATCCAAGCCTTCACACGCTGATCAAGTTATCTCTAACTGCCGTGCTCGCCTGAGCCATATTGAACAATTCTGTCAAAACATTGTGACTGAGCATGGCATAGATTATCAGTTCCCTCTAACTTCCGTTCTTAGTGTTCATAGTGTTCATAGCAATTATTTGTAACCGAAGAACAATTTTAGTATTAGAATTAGTTCTAAGCTAGTAGTGATCAGTTTAACTGTACATCTAACCTTCACGGTTGATCACTGTAAGATTGTTATCTATCCATTAAGTTGGAAACCCTCGACTAACATCGAGTACTCGTGGACTTAGGAGTTTTTATCTCCGAACCATGCAAACCAAATCTCTGTCTCATTTAATTTCAGTATTCCTTATTCTTTATATACATCAACTGAATATTGATTAAGTGAAAAGAGAAACACTGCATTAAGTTTTCTGAAGCAAACGAGTAAAGATTTAAAACCACCACATTCCGCACACTTAAGTTATTAGTCCATCAGTCAAACACTAAGTGTAGACTGAAGGATTCCTAACTGAAAGTTCATCTCTCTCACTGAAGTTCCCTCCCTTTAGTTCAGGAGCACAAAAGTCTTTAACTTGCAAAAAAAAAATTGACTGGTGTATTCCCCCCCCCATACACTCAGTTTCACTCGTTTCGGGACCAACAAGTGGTATCAGAGCAGTGTGTTTAACTACCACTGTTTCTTAGACCCAAGGTTTTTAAACAGATCTTTTCAGAAAACTCACTTGCATCTATCTAATCTCTCCAATGGAGAAATCTCTTATGTTACCCATGTTCTCAGTTGAGGACTACGACTACTGGAAGTACAGGATGACTTCCTACCTGAAAGCACACCATGTAATGATGTGGCAAGTTATCACAACTAGGCCAATCAAGATCATGAAAACATTTCCTCAGGAAACAGCTAGCATAAGAGAACCAGGCACTGAAGAAAAGCCACTCACTGAGTACACTGCCGATGAAAAGAAGATCGGTGGCCTAGATGATTATGCCAAGCATATCATCTCAGGAACCCTTGAGAGGCCCATGCTCGTACACATTCAACATTGCGTAACTGCAAGAGAAATGTGGGAAACCCTCGAGCAGATGTGTGCAGGTTCTGATGAAATCAAGGAAAACAAGCTAACCCTTGAATGCCAAAAATATGATGCTTTCTTGCAGGTACAAGGAGAATCCATTAGCGAAGTGGAACTCAGGTTCATGCATATTCTAACCGCTGTTAGAGCACTGAAGCCCGAAAAGTACACTCAACGAGAGATCAACCTAAAGATCGTTTGGTGTCTACGCAGAGAAGAATGGTTGCCCTACCAAATCCAAATCAGTGGGCGTCCAGACTTCAACACTCTCACCACTGCTGCCATCTTCAGCATACTGAAGAGTCACGAGACAAGGCAGAAGATATTGGATATTTCAAATCAAATAAGAGAAGCAATCCCTATCTCTACCCAATCTCAAGATATTGTCGCCTTCAAGGCAGACAAAAGTCCAGTCAAAGAGTCCAAGCCAGAGGCACTAGACCTCGAAGGTATGACTAAGGCTGAACTAATGGAACAATACGTTTTAATGGCAAAACGTTTTGAACGTGCAGATCTGAAGAACAGCCGCTTTAGAAAGTTCCACAGAGATAATCGTGCTAGAAGAAGCACACCAGCACCTGAAACTTCCACCTCTACATCCAACCAGGATGCCACTGTACCTCAGTCCAGGTCTGAACGACCACAGTATAGCAAAGGAGTTTGCTATGAGTGCGGAGCTTCAGATCACTTCAAGCCAGACTGCCCTGACCTAAGCAAGAAGGAAAGGGAAGAACTAAGGCTAAGAAGAGATCAGCGAAATGCCGAAAGGAAAGCCATTATGGTTGATGATGATCCA
>JAPKLX010002982.1:0-11727 GCA_026898415.1 Leonotis leonurus
CTGTAGGAATTTATCAATCTGGATCATGATGATCTGGTTTTGATTCTCTGTAGGAATTTGAGTTTGATCTGGTTCAGATCAATCTGGTTCTTTCTTCAAGATTTAAAAGTCCTAGTTTTCCACAAAGCATCTTAAATCTTTCTTCTGGTAATGCTTTAGTGAGAATGTCTGCTCTCTGAATCTCAGTGTGTATCTTCTCAATCTGTACATGTTTTCTCTCAACATGGTCTCTTATAAAATGATGTCGTACATCCACATGTTTGCATCTGGTATGCAAAACAGGATTCTGTGTGATGGCTATAGCACTTGAGCTGTCACAGAAAATTGGTATTTCCTTGACATCAATCTCGTAGTCTTTAAGCTGTTGTCTTAACCATAGTATTTGAGCACAACAACTTCCAGCTGCCATATATTCTGCTTCTGTAGTTGAAGTGGCAACTGATGTCTGTTTCTTTGAAAACCAAGAAATCAGTTTATTTCCCAGAAACTGACATGTACCAGATGTTGACTTTCTGTCCAGTTTGCATCCAGCATAATCTGAATCAGTGTATCCAGTTAGCTCAAAGTTATCATCTTGTGGATACCAGAGGCCAATGTTAGCTGTTCCTTTAAGATATCTAAGTATCTTTTTGGCAGCTTCCATGTGTGATTCTTTAGGATTGGCTTGATATCTGGCGCAAACTCCTACTGCAAAAGTGATGTCAGGTCGACTTGCAGTTAGATAGAGTAAAGATCCTATGATCCCTCTGTATAGTGTGATATTAGCTGGTTTTCCCTCGGGATCTGGATCAATTTTCCCATTGGTCTGCATTGGAATTTTTACTGGATTATTGTCTTTTAATCCAAACTTGGTCAGCAGATCGTTGATGTATTTTGTCTGATTAATAAAGATACCATCTGGTAGCTGCTTGACCTGCAAACCTAAAAAGAAACTCATTTCTCCCATCATGGACATTTGATACTTATTTTTCATAAGTTCAGCAAAATTGTCACACAGATAGGTAGATTGAGATCCAAAAATGATATCATCTACATAGATCTGGACTAAGAGAATGTTTTCTTTGACTTTGATGATGAACAAAGTCTTGTCAACAGATCCTCTTCTAAATCCAGATTCCAGTAAGAAGGTTGATAAGGTCTCATACCAAGCTCTGGGGGCTTGTTTTAGACCATAGACTGCCTTAGCCAGTCTGTATACTTTCTGATCTGGATCTGCTTCTTCAAATCCAGGTGGCTGTTCCACATATACTTCTTCTTCAAGAATACCATTGAGGAAGGCACTTTTGACATCCATCTGGTATACCTTGAACCGTTTGTGAGCAGCATATGCTAGGAATAGCCGTATAGCTTCTAATCTGGCTACTGGAGCGAATGTTTCATCAAAATCAATGCCTTCTTGTTGATTATAGCCTTTAGCTACTAATCTGGCTTTGTTTCTGACTACTTCACCATTCTCATCCCGTTTGTTCTTGAACACCCATTTTACACCTATTACTCCTTGGTGTTTGGGTCTGTCCACGAGATACCAGACTTCATTTCTTTTGAACTCATTGAGTTCTTCTTGCATTGCTGTTATCCAATCTGCATCTTGAAGTGCTTCATAAGCATCAGATGGCTCCATGCGAGAGAGGTAACAGCTCAACAGTGCACTTTCTCCATGCATTCTTCTGGTCTTCACATGATCTGATGGGTTCCCAACGATCTGTTCTGGTGGATGGTCTTGTATCCATCTTCTTCTCCTAGTCATCTCTTCATCAGATAACTCAGGGTCAGGTTGATCTGTTGGTTCCTCAAATTCAGGATGTGCTGTTGATATAGCTTGGAATGGATTCTCATCTGGACTTTCTTCTGGATGTTGATCATCATTTGTAGTAATAGTATCATCGACTTCTGTTGATGATCTGTTTTCATTCAGATTGGTTAGTGATATTCCCCCTTGCTGTATGATCTCCTCAGCAATAGGTTGAGTGATAACTTCTTCATCTTCACTCCTTAAACTTGAATTCCAGATAAGAACATCTTCAAGTAATAGATCATTCATCCTTCTGGTTGTCACCTGATTGTCTGTCTGCTTTTCATCTGGTGATCTGTACTCAACAATAGACTCATCAAATACAACATGGGGTGTTACTTCCACAATATGAGAATTCTTATTGTAAACTCGATAGGCTTTACTGACATTAGAATATCCTAAGAATATTCCAGGGTCTGTTTTGCTATCAAAAGTTTTCAACTGAGATTTCCCATTATTGTGTATGTAACATAAACAGCCAAAAGTTTTAAAATAGGAAATCTTAGGCTTTCTGTTGTTCCATATTTCATATGGAGTCTTTCCATGTCTAAGTGTGATGGATGATCTGTTTTGAGTATAGCAGGCTGTGTATATGGCTTCTGCCCAGAATTTCTTCGGTAGATTTGTAGCATTAAGCATAGTGCGAGCTGCTTCTTTGAGTGATCTGTTTCTTCTCTCAACTACTCCATTCTGTTGAGGAGTTCGAGCAGCAGATGTTTGATGAGTGATTCCCATCTTGTTGCAATATGCTTCAATCTTCTGGTTGAGAAATTCTGTTCCTCGATCTGTTCTGATAGAGGTTATGCTCATCTCTTTCTGGTGAGTGATCTTGTGTAGAAAGTCAGGGAGCTTGTCTAGAGTCTCTTTCTTTTTCAGCAGAAAGATAACCCAAGTGAATCTTGAGTAATCATCTATGATTACCAATGTGTACTTTCTCCCATTGATGCTTAGTGGTTTGACTGGTCCAAACAGATCAAGGTGTAACAGCTCTAGTGTCCTTGATGTTGAGTGAGCTGTTTTATTTGTAAAGGATGATCTGGTCTGCTTTTCAGCTTGACAAGCATCACATATGTGATCTTTATCATACACTTGATCTGGTAGTCCTTCCACCAACTTTTCTTTTGCAATCCTGTTGATTGATTTAAAGTTTAGGTGGTTCAATCTCTTATGCCATAACCAGCTGGTTTCTGATACAGTCTTGGTGACTAGGCAGGTCTCGATCTGGTTTGTCCATTGGACAATGTACAGTCTATCCTGCAATTTACCGGTAAGGAGTATCTCATCTCCTTCCTTATTCTTCACCAGACAGTTGTTAGTGTCAAAAACAATCTGATTACCATTAGCAGAAAACTGACTTACAGAAAACAGATTGTGACTAAGACCCTCTACGTATGACACATTTGTGATAGTAGTCTTGCTTACTCTGATGTTTCCATACCCTCTGGTATACCCTTTTGAATTACATCCAAAAGTGACCTGTGGGCCTGGTTTCTCTATGTAATCTGTCAGTAGATTCTTGTCACAAGTCATGTGTTTTGAGCAACCACTATCTATAATCCAGATGGTTCCTCTAGCTATCTTGCTTCTTCTTGCATTTCTTTGATCCTGCAATTAATCAAACTTAGCTACCCTTTCAACGCTTGGGTGCTTGATTATTAGTAAACAATCCTTTTCGAATCCAGAACATTCTAGGGTTAGGAACAGCAATATAGCAGGTAATGATATTTCCCTCATTATCTACTTTAGATACAGAGTGTATTTCAGATGGATTCTTCAATGCTTTCTTAACTGGTGCTGTCCTGTTGACATTATTGTTTGGTGGTGTCCTGTTGACCATTTTGTTGTGCACATGATCTGTTTTTGTGTAGTAGGCTGGTTGACCTTTCGATTGATAGTATTGCTTGTTATCAGTCTGTTTTATGACCATCTTTTGAGGAAGACCTTTCTTGTTTTTCAAGTCTTTTACTTGATCTGGTATTCTCTTCCTTTCTGGTACGAAGCTTATAGTTCCTGAAGATTTTTCTGAGTGACCTGGATACCCCAATCCAGATGTTCCCTTTTGCTGCAGATTGATTAGCAGCTTGGCACGCTCATCACTCTTGTAGATCATTTCTTTTCCTTTCTTGATCTTTTCTTCAGCAACATTGTATCTTGAGATCAGATCCTTAACTTTTGAGTTAAGAGAGTGAATCTCACTGTCTTTGCTCTTGATCTGTTCTTCCAGATCAGCAACTTTGGCAACAAATTTAATGTTTGCTGTGCTTAAGATCTGCTCAACTTTCTTCAATCTGTCATTCTCTTCAACAACTTCTTTAAACAGTCTTTTGATGCTTGAGTAGCTTTTGAACATCTCATCTATTTCATTCCATGAGTATTCTGCTTGACCTTCACTTTCCTGTTCAAGATTATTAACATCATCTGAGGAATTTGAGTTGCAAGAATTTACCTCAACTTCATCTAGACCGTTGTCCAAGCCCACATAGCATTCATTCCAGCTTTCTTCGTCTTCAGCAATGAAAGCCTCATCATTTTCTGATGAACTGTCTGAGAAATGACTTGAGCTGCTTGAATTCTGTTCAGCTATCATGGCTTTGCGCTCATTTTTAAGCTTTCGATCTCTTTTGGCTCTTAGCTCATCTCTTTGACTTCTGGACAGATTAGGACAATCTGTTTTGAAGTGACCTGTTCTGCCACATTCAAAGCAAGTGTAATCTGTAGAACTTGAGGTCTTCGTTGTTCTAGTAGTCTGCTGTTTAGATTCATTTTTGTCATCAGATCGATTATTATCATACTTCCTGTTGAAGTTCCTTTTATTATCTTTGTAGAAACGTCTGTACTTCTTCGATCTGGTCTCCATCTTGTCCATTCGTTTAGCTATCATTGCAAATTCTTTTAAGAGTTTGTCATAGCCTTTCTCTTCATCTGGAGTAACAGACTCAGAAGGATCATCTGGTTTGCTCTTCGCTTTGAAGGCTACCTCTTTGTCCTTCTTTGAACTGTTATCTGCCTTTTTGGACAGATGATCTGGTCCTCGAATTCTTTGAATGTCACATTCATGACCTTCGAGATGATCAAATAAGGCTTCAGTGGACAGATCATTGAAGTCTGCTCTTAGAGGTTGCATTGCTGCATATATCTCCCAACTTGGTGGAAGAGCTCTGAGAACTTTCATATTTTTCTCCCTTTGAGTATATTTGTTCTTCTTGAACGCAGATATCTCTAGAAGAATTCCAGTGAATCTCATCTTCATTTGTTCTATTGTCTCGCCAGGTTTCATTTTGAACTCATCGTATTTGTTGCAGGCTAGAGACAGCTTGTTCTCGATCATCACTTCAGATCCTAAGGCTAGGTCTCTTAAGGCTTCCCACATCTCTTTGGCAGTATCCAGATCTTGAATTTTAGCCAGATGTATCCCTTTGACCGTGCTGGAGATGATCCCTTTGGCAAAATCATCGAGATTTGCTTCTCTCCTTTCTTCAGAAGTGTATTTTCTGGGATCCTTTAATACAGTTTCCTTAACTGCTCCTGTATCTGTGATACGGGTAGTTTCTTCGGTAATTGCCAATGGCCCTTCTTCGATTACTTTCCACATCAAGCAGTGATGGGCTTTAAGGCACATTTTGATTCTGAAACTCCATTCTCTATATCCTTGGATAGAGAATTCTTCGCAAGCCCTGATAACAAATGACTCCATAACAAACAGAATGCTCGTGAATGAAAAAGGTTTTCCTAGATCTATTCAAGTAGACCACGCAGGTTTTAACCCTGTGAAACAAAACAATGGTCAGTTTGAACCACGGCTCTGATACCACTTGTTGGTCCCGAAAGAGCAAGGTTTGGTGTATGGGGGGGGAATACACCAAACACAAACTTTTCAGTTTACTCGATCAGATTAGATAGAGAGTTTAAGCTTTCTCACTGTGAGATTGCCAGAGGTGACAGACCAGATCGATCACCAGATCGATATTAATCTGTCCAGATAATACTCTCGTGAATAATACTTAATAGCAGATCAAGAGTGATCTTGAAGTTCAGTAAGTGTTGCGTGTGCGGAATATGGTGGGTTGAGTTGGTTGCTCTTTTAATGAAAACCTTAAGAAGTTAATCAGATCGTTTAAGCAGATTGATTGAGAATGCAGATTATATGATAGTGCAGAGGGTTAGAATAAAAAAAAACAACTGAAAATAAAGAATGCAGGAATGTAAAGCACACAGTTGTTTAACGTGGTTCGGGAAATCCCTACGTCCACGATCTGGTCAAAACTAGACCAGATTATCCACTACTAGGATACTCTGCTTCTTTATACTCGTGGAGAACGAGTCACAAGTACCAATCACAACTAGAGTGATACTTATGCACGAATGAAGGGTCGTGTCCCTTTACAACAGATTACCTCTACGTTACCACTAGAAAAACTACTAGCTAGCAGGGTGATCTCCTTTCTCTCGACAAGACAGACTTGAATCGAGGTGGTTGGTGTGATGTAGAATCACAAGATGTTGAAGCTCTAAGTCTGGAAAGCAGAAAACTTGAAGGATACTTGCAGTATAGCTAGCGTGAGTTCTCTCTATATTTCCAGATTGTTGATTTCAACTATATAGGCATTGAATATTGAAATTCTAGCCGTTGTTGATTGGCGTGAGATATATGGTATATTACCAATCAATGATTTCCATCATATCTGTTCTTGCCATATAAGAAAGGTAGACTTAATCTTTGATTTATGGAAATCAGATTGTTAACGGTCTCTTTCCTTATATGTTTAAAATCGTAGATCTTCTTTCCAAACCCTGTTGGATGGATTTTGATCTTGACGTGGCAAGTGTATATGATGTGTAGGATGATGTCGGCTAATGACTGGATGACTCAATCGTTCTGGTTCATCGCTGTAGACATCGATCTGGTCATCGATCTGGTCGCTGTCTGTTACAGCAGATCGACTCTTCTGGGCGTGAAACTTTGACCTTCATCCTATTCTAAGTAGAGAATGACTTCTATAGGAACATATCCTTTACATTTTAAGTCATCTCCTAATCGGATGCATAACACAGATCTGTCTATCTATAGCGATCTGGTTTTACACGAGGAACAGGTTAACATACAGACCAGCTAAGTGTGTTTCGAGAGACCATAATCAACACTAATCTTTAGGGTTCCCAACAATTTCCCCCTTGTTGATGATGTCGAAACCACACTTTACAAGATAATCCTATCAACTTATTCAGATCGATCTGGTCTGGTTTTCCAGATTGATCAAATTACGTTATTAAGTTTATAACGTTTTAGGATATTTTTATATGTGTTCTGGACAATAGAATGTTGTCATCAGAAACAAAAAAAAAGACTTCATATATAGATAAGAAAACAAGAGAGGTTACAGATATACAGAACAAATTATAAGAGAAAGACAGATCATAAAGATATAAGAAAAAAAAAAAGGCTACTATCTGCTTTTTCTTCTCTCCTCTTGCTGCTTCTTCATCTTTGCTCTGGTCTCATCAGAAATGAGCTGTACGCTCTCGTATACCCCTTCTCTTACCCTTATGTAGTCAGGGTCTTCAGCATCCACTTTATACCCTCTGTTTTCTGCTAGTTGGTTTATGAAGTTCAGCAGAAAGGTTTTGTCAGGGAGATCTGTCCCGGGAATAGTGGGACAGGTCCTGAACTCCCTTTCTGGAGCAGTTATCTGGACGTTGGCTTGTGCAGCAGCAGCTCGGATTTCTTCCACCAGATCCTTTGCATCATTTCGATCCATATACAGATCGAAGGCTTCACTAGGAGTCCCCTCACAGTAGAGTGGTTCTTTGAGGAAATAACGGCACATTATGAAACCATACTTCAGTCCTTCAAATCCCTCCTTCAGATGATCTGGGACCCAGTTGGTCTCTCCCTGTTTTGTCAAAGATCTGCGTATGGGAGCAGAAGAGAACCAACTTGATCCAGCTCTTCTCTTTTTCTTGGGAGGTTGGGATGAGCTGCTTGGAGTGAAGGTTTTCTGCGCTTGGAATGAGGGTGGGCTGGCAGTGCTTGGTCGATCTGTTGTAATAGCTGGTTTCTTTGTAGTTGATGCACCAGATCCAGACAAGCTCTTCTGTTTCTTCTTTTCTTGCGTAGTAGCAGCAGATGGCATTCTCTTTCCACTCCCTTCCCCCTTTTCGACATCATCAATGAAGGATTGAATGAATGTCTTGAGAGAGGTGACTTCGTTTTTCAGCTCAGCGATCTCCTTAGCAGATTCAATTATGCTAGACAGCAGCGAGGTGATGTTGAGATTGGAATCGTTGATCTGCCTCTGAAGAGAAGTCTGTGTTTTGGCCAGATCAGATTTAATCTCTTCTTGAGCTGCCTTGATGTCTGCTGTTTCATCAAAATAAGATTTGATCAGAGTGGATGTTGGATATTTCAGATCTCGTAGCTTCCTTTCAACAAAGTTTTTGCCGTCTGTTTCGAACTGTCTTAGTAGCAGTCGGGTGTAGGAGTTGGCTTCTTTGACTAGATCTGCTGTGAGACCATCTGTCTGCTCCTTGACTATGGTGTGTACCATGTCCTTTTCGTTGGCAGCAAAAGTGGTGACAACTTTGTACATCTCCTGTACTTTGAGTTCTGTGGTAGACAGGCTCTGATCGATCTGAGCTTTGCGTGCCTCAGCAGCAGCTCTGTCATCATCCATTTTCTTGCTTATCTCCTCAAGTTTCAAGCGACAGATGCGCCTCAGATCAGTGTCGACCTGGTTGACATGAGATTGCAGATGGTCGTTGAATTCTGTCAGTATACGTGTGGCTTCATCTTGGACCGTGGTCAGTGTGCCGTACATATACTGATCCACCTTCTTGGAGAGGAGATCTCGGATTTGTGTATGAGACAGTGATTGATGTTGGTCCATCAATATGTCCTCCAGGGTGAAAGACTGCACATGAACATTCTGTGCAGCGGCAACTGCAGGAGTGATGATTTCATTTGTAAGCTCGCCGCCGATGGTCTGACCTAGGAGTTCTTCCTCTGCTGATGCAGGTTCTTCCTCAGGTGGTGCAGGTGGAGTAGTGATCTGCACACCTGTGTCAGTCATGACCTGGTCTGGTGCTGGTTCTGCTATTGCTGCACCCGGTTGGCGAGCAACAGGTGGAGCAGTCTCATCATCATCTTCATCCACAATGCTGGCATAAAATTGTAGCTTCCCCGCTTTCTCATAAATCTCTCTCAGATTGATCTGCAGCTTCTGAGCTTCGAGCTGGGCAATTGCAAGAATGGATTGTGAGAAGCTTTCTCTTAGCTCTGTAACTGAAGATACTTCAAAAATGTTCAGCAGCGTGGCTTCCTCTGCCTTGAGCTGATCAATCGATCTGATTTTAAGCAGAGCATCTAGTACATAGAATTCCTTGTCTTTGATCAGCAGCAGCAATTTTACCCTCTTAGCTGCATCATAGCTCTCAGGAGTGAGCTGGATGCCTGGAAAAGTGTTAAGCACAGCTCTGTCTGCTTCAGTTTCAATCATTTTTACTACAGACTGAGCTGTTTTCTTTTCAACATCTTCATCCGAAGATTCAATTTCTTCCTCATCCTCCTCAGCGATCTGTTCCAAAGGCTCAGCAGATGATGAACTGATTGTGTGAGCTGGGGAGAAATCCCTGGACGGGTCTGGGTGTACTGCTGTTAGAGGCTCTACTTCCTCTGGTTCATCCACCAATACAACATTTTCTTTCTCAACCTCCTGTTGAGGGAGTGCAGTTTCTTGTGCTGGTTCTGGGCTCTGTTCTGTATCAGCCAGTTTTTGAAGCTTTCGTCGCTTAGTTTTTGGTGGTTGAGCTGCTGTAGATATATCAGTTTCAACCGAGCTGGCTCTCCTGGTTGTTCTCTTGGTAGGGGTTTTCTCTGTTTGTTTCTCCTTAGTTGCTTGAGATTTTGAGGATCGATCTGCTGGACCAGAAGGAGGAATCCAGATAGGATTTGAACTCCCCATCTCCATCAGAGCTCTGAAGACTACAGGGTCTTTAGCTCTGGCAATCAGATTTGCTGAAATGCCCATTGACATTTCCAGCTGATGCTGATCCTTTGGAAAATGCTGCCTGGTGTTGAATTCAACCATCGTATCCCACTGATGTTGGGGGAAGAAGGATGTAAGCATAAAGCTTATTTTGGTTGAATGCCTCAGGCTGCTCCTTTTCACTTCTATTCCAGGGGAGTTGCCTTTCACAGGTACGATCATCTTAGCCTCCTTTGCCAATAGATCGTATAAGATCCTGCTCCAGTTGACAGGCAGATTGAGAACCACGGCAGCTAGTATCCTGAACTTTTCAGGAGTGACCTGGTCGTAGGACCCGTTGTGGTTAAGGAAAATTCGTTGTACGAATTCAAAAACGATTCTGAATTCTGGCGCGAGAAGTGCACGGACAAACATCCTGTTGGTGTAATGGATAGGGACTGTCATGACCATTTCCACAGCTTCTTGCAGCTGTTCTGCAGTAATCTCTCCAAGGTCAAGTCCCTCATCCTTCACCTTGTAAGCAGCGTTGATGATGTTGATGACATTGTAAGGTGTGTTGCTTACTGTATCTCCTTTGCTCACCCTGATGGTGGCCTCATCTCCACCTCTCTCTCCCTGCCACGAGAGGTAGAAGGCAGCAACTTCCTTGGGTAGGAAGTGCACAGGGTGTGAAGATATAATCTTGTAAAAACCTATAAAGAACATAGTAGTATAGATGTGAGCACTATCCTTCCATCAGTGAAGTATAAGTGTCACAATAACAGTTTATGTAGTTCAATGTAATTTACAGATATCACATACAAGAGAATAGATACAGAGTAAAACTGTTTAGACATTTGAATACGAATTAAAAACGAAATATGAAACCTTTGCACTGACGAACGAGATCAAATGCCTTTTCCAGTTTATGAAACCCGAAGGTGTCAAGAACCGCAAAAAGGTCTTGGTGGATATAAGGTTTCAAAAAGTTTGCTTGTTCCAGAAAGGCAGATGATTTGGGAGCCATTGTTGCTAGAAAGTGAGAAAATTTTTGCGAAGGAAGAGAGAATATTGGGAGGCAGAAAATTTGCTAAGTGTTTGAGGAATTTTGTGAGTGTAAGTGATACACGAACCGCCTTATCAAACTATATATGCTAAAGAGAGATAAGTAATAAAATATTGAGAAATTCTTCCCTTTTTCAGCTTTCCCGCCTTTCCATATACTAGGTTTTCAACCCATAGTCGCCTCTCCTTTTCGTATGATGCACGCGCTATGATCGAACGGTTATGAAATGGCGCGTTATTTTTGATGCAATCTTTTATCTCCCTTTTTCTAGATTTGGTAGATATTTTCCTCGATCACGTCTCCCAATTACTGCATGCAATCATCAAAAATAGATGATTTTGAAATCTAATGTCAGAATAGAGAAAATTAGTCGCCGTATATAGTTGACCTTTCCCCCTTAACCAAGTAATATACTAATTAATATATTAATTCTATATCCACGTGTCATTGGGTAATCTGGTTGAGGTCAATCTGGTGGAGCGTCTGTTAATCACTTTCTGTTCAAGATATCTCTAATCTTTCTGGTTGAAGCTTTTCTGGTTCAACTTTCTGTTAAAGTTAACTAACTTCACTTTGAGACTTGCTGGTTTGAGACCCTCTGGTTTAGCTTTCTGTCTTTGAGACTTGCTGGTTTTGGGACTTTCTGGTTTAGCTTTCTGTCACTGTTCAATCTGGTTGCTTTCTTTTAGTAATTCCTGGTTGGAATTTTAATCTGCATTGTCATGTGTGTTAGTGATCTGGTTGGAATTTCTAGTGATCTGGATCTTATCACTCTGGGCCATGATGATCTGGTTTTGATTCTCTGTAAGATTTTATCAATCTGAATCATGATGATCTGGTTTTGATTCCCTGTAGGAATTTATCAATCTGGATCATGATGATCTGGTTTTGATTCTCTGTAGGAATTT
>JAPKLX010004403.1:0-10040 GCA_026898415.1 Leonotis leonurus
CTCTCAACTTGTCAAGTAAACTAAAAGTTCGTATTTGGTGTATTCCCCCCCCCCCCATACACCAAACCTTGCTCTTTCGGGACCAACAAGTGGTATCAGAGCAGTGGTTCAAACGACCATTGTTTTGTTTCACAGGGATAAAACCTGCGTGGTCAACTTGAATAGATCTAGGAAAACCTTTTTCATTCACTAGCATATTATCTGTTATGGAGTCATCTGTTGTCAGGGCTTGCGAAGAATTCTCTATCCAAGGATATAGAGAATGGAGCTTCAGAATCAAGATGTGTCTTAAAGCACATCACTGCTTGATGTGGAAAGTAATCGAAGAAGGGCCACTAGCAATTACAGAAGAATCAAATCGTATCACTGATATAGGAGTGGTCAAAGAATTTGTACTAAAGGATCCCAGAAAATACACTTCTGAAGAAAGGAGAGAAGCAAATCTTGATGACTTTGCCAAAGGGATCATCTCCAGCACGGTCAAAGGCATACATCTGGCTAAAATCTAAGATCTGGATACTGCCAAGGAGATGTGGGAAGCCTTAAGAGACCTAGCCCTAGGATCTGAAGTAATGATTGAGAACAAACTGTCTCTCGCCTGCAACAAATATGATGAATTCAAAATGAAACCAGGCGAGACAATAGAACATATGAAGATAAGATTCACTGGAATCCTCCTTGAGATATCTGCGTTCAAAAAGAACAAATATACTCAAAGGGAGAAGAACATGAAAGTTCTTAGAGCTCTTCCACCAAACTGGGAGATCTATGCTGCAATGCAACCTCTAAGAGCAGATTTCAATGAACTGTCCACTGAAGCCTTATTTGATCATCTCGAAGGTCATGAATGTGACATTCAAAGAATTCGAGGACCAGATCATCTGTCCAAAAAGGCAGAAAGCAGCTCAAAGAAGGACAAAGAGGTAGCCTTCAAAGCGAAAAGCAAACCAGATGATCTTTCTGAGCCTACTACTCCAGATGAAGAGAAAGGCTATGAGAAACTCTTAAAGGAGTTCGCAATGATCGCCAAACGAATGGACAAGATAGAGACCAGATCGAAGAAATACAGACGCTTCTACAAAGATAACAAGAGAAACTTCAACAAGAAGTATGACAATGATCGATCTGATGACCAGAATGAGTCCAAGAAGCAGACTGCTAAAACAACAAAAAACTCTAGCTCTACAGACTACACTTGCTTTGAATGTGGCAGAACAGGTCACTTCAAAACAGATTGTCCTGATCTGTCCAGAAGCCAAAGAGAAGAACTAAGAGCTAAAAGAGATCAAAAGCTTAAATATGAGCGCAAAGCCATGATAGCTGAACAGAACTCAAGCAGCTCGAGTCACTTCACAGATAGCTCATCAGATAATGATGAAGCCTTCATTGCTGACGACAAAGAAAGCTGGAATGAATGCTATGTGGGATTGGACAACGGACTAGATGAAGTTGAGGTAAATTCTTGCTACTCAAATTCCTCAAAATATAATAATAATTATCTTGAACAGGAAAGTGAAGATCAAGCAGAATACTCATGGAATGAAATAGATGAGATGTTCAAAAGTTACTCAAGTATCAAGAGGCTGTTTAAAGAAGTTGTTGAAGAAAATGACAGATTAAAGAGAGTTGAGCAGACTCTAAGCACAACAAACACACAATTTGTTGCTAAATTAAACGATCTGGAAGAACAGATCAAGAGTAAAGACAGTGAGATCCACTCACTTAACTCAAAAGTTAAGGATCTGGTTACAAGAAACAATGTTGCTGAAGAAAAGATCAAGAAAGGAAAAGAAATGATTTACAAGAGTGATGAGCGTGCCAAATTGCTAATCAATCTACAACAAAAGGGCACATCTGGATTAGGATATCCAGGCCACTCAGAAAAGTCCTCTGGAACCGTAAACTTCGTACCAGAAAGGAAGCGAATACCAGATCAAGTGAGGAATTTGAAAAACAAGAAAGGTTATCCTCAAAAGATGATAATTAAAGATGCGAAGAACAGGCAGTATCATCAAACAAAAGGACAACCAGCTCACTGCACAGAAACAGATCACCTTCAAAAACCAAATGTCAACAGGACAGTACCTACTAAGAAAGGATTGAAGAAAGATGGAGTAGAGAAATATCATCCATCTGAAATTCACTTTGTATCTAAAGTTGATAATGAAGGGAACATCATTACCTGCTATATTTCGGTTCCTAACCCTAGAATGTTCTGGATTCGAAAAGGAATATTTGCTAATAATCAAGCACCCAAACGTTGAAAGGGTAGCTAAGTGTGATTAATTGCAGGATCAAAGAATCGCAAGAAGGAGGAAGATAGCAAGAGGAACCATCTGGATAATAGATAGTGGTTGTTCAAAACACATGTCATGTGACAAGAACCTACTATCAGATTACATAGAGAAACCAGGACCACAGGTCACTTTTGGATGTAATTCAAAAGGATATACCAGAGGGTATGGAAACATCAAAGTTGGCAAGACCACTATCACTAATGTGTCATATGTTGAGGGTCTTAGTCACAATCTGTTTTCTGTAAGTTAGTTTTTTGCTAATGGTAATCAGATTGTTTTTGACACTAACAACTGTCTGGTGAAGAACAAGGAAGGAGATGAAATAGTCCTTACCGGTAAACTGCAGGATAGATTATACATTGTCCAGTGGAAAAATCAGATCGAGACCTGCTTGGTTACTAAGACTGTATCAGAAACCAGCTGGTTGTGGCATAAGAGATTAAGCCATCTTAACTTCAAGTCAATCAACAGGATTGCCAAGGAAAGGTTAGTGGAAGGACTACCAGATCAAGTGTATGATAAAGATCACATATGTGATGCTTGTCAAGCTGGAAAGCAAACCAGATCATCCTTTACAAGCAAAACAGCTCACTCAACATCAAGGATACTGGAGTTGTTACACCTTGATCTGTTTGGACCAGTTAAACCACTAAGCATCAATGGGAGAAAGTACACATTGGTAATCATAGATGATTACTCAAGATTCACTTGGGTCATCTTTTTGTTAAAGAAGAAAGAGACCCTAGATAAGCTCCCTGACTTCCTTCACAAGATCACAAAACAGAAAGAGATAGTATAACCTCTATCAGAACAGATCGAGGAACATAATTTCTCAACCAGAAGATTGAAACATACTGCAACAAGATGAGAATCACTCATCAAACATCTGCTGCTTGAACTCCCCAACAGAATGGAGTTGTTGAAAGGAGAAACAGATCACTCAAGGAAGCAGCTCGCACAATGCATAATTCAACCAATCTACCGAAGAAATTCTGGGCAGAAACTATATACACAGCCTGCTATACTCAAAACAGATCATCCATCACAATAAGACATGGAAAAACACCATACGAGATTTGGAACAACAGAAAGCCTAAGATTTCTTATTTTAGAACTTTTGGTTGTTTGTGTTACATACACAATAATGGGAAATCACAATTAAAAACTTTTGATAGTAAAACGGACCCTGGAATATTCTTAGGATATTTTGATGTTAGTAAAGCTTATCGAGTTTACAATAAGAATTCTCATATTGTGGAGGTAACACCTCATGTTGTTTTTGATGAGTCAATTGTTGAGTACAGGTCACCAGATGGAAATCAGACAGAAAACCAGGTGACTATCAGAATGATGAATGAACTACTACTTGAAGATAATCTTATCTGGAACTCAAAGAGTGAGGATGAAGAAATTATCACTCCACCTGTTGCCGAAGAGATCTTACAGCAAGGGGGAATATCACAACACAATCTGGATGAAAACAGATCAACAGAAGACAATGAAACAATTATTACAAATGATGACCAACATGAAAATCCAAATTCAGAAGAAAGTCCAGATGAGAATCCATTTCAAACTATATCAACAGCACACCCTGAGTTTGAGGAACCAACAGATCAACCTAATCCTGAGATATCTGATGAAGAGATGACCAGGAGAAGGAGATGGATACAAGATCATCCACCAGAACAGATCGTTAGGAACCCATCAGATCGTGTGAAGACCAGAAGAATGCATGGAGAAAGTGCATTGTTGAGCTGTTACCTCTCTCGCATGGAGCCATCTGACGCTTATGAAGCACTCCAAGATGCAGATTGGATAACAGCAATGCAAGAAGAACTCAATGAGTTCTAAAGGAATGAAGTCTGGTATCTCGTGGACAGACCCAAACACCAAGGGGTGATAGGTGTAAAATGGGTGTTCAAAAATAAGCAATATGAGAATGGTGAAATAGTCAGAAACAAGGCCAGATTGGTAGCTAAAGGCTATAATCAACAAGAAGGCATTGATTTTGATGAAACATTCGCACCAGTAGCCAGATTAGAAGCTATAAGGCTATTTCTCGCATATGCTGCTCACAAACGGTTCAAGGTATACCAGATGGATGTCAAAAGTGTCTTCCTTAATGGCATCCTTGAAGAAGAAGTATATGTGGAACAGCCACCTGGATTTGAAGAGGCAGATCCAGATCAGAAAGTATACAGACTGGCTAAAGCAGTCTATGGTCTAAAACAAGCCCCTAGAACTTGGTATGAGACCTTATCAACCTTCCTATTAGAATCTGGATTTAGAAGAGGATCTGTTGACAAAACTTTGTTTATCATCAAAGTCAAAGAAAACATTCTCTTAGTCCAGATCTATGTAGATGATATCATTTTTGGATCTCAATCTACCTATCTGTGTGACAAATTTGCTGAACTTATGAAAAATAAGTACCAAATGTCCATGATGGGAGAAATGAGCTTCTTTTTAGGTTTGCAGGTCAAGCAGCTACCAGATGGTATCTTTATTAATCAGACAAAATACATCAACGATCTGCTGACCAAGTTTGGGTTAATAGACAGTAACCCAGTAAAAATCCCAATGCAAACAAATGGGAAAATTGATCCAGATCCAGAAGGAAAACCAGCAAACATTACTCAATACAGAGGGATTATAGGATCATTACTATACCTAACTGCCAGTCGACCTGACATCACATTTGCAGTAGGTGTATGTGCAAGATATCAAGCAAATCCCAAAGAGTCTCACATGGAAGCAGCTAAGAAGATACTAAGATATCTTAAGGGAACAGCCCATGTAGGATTATGGTATCCATGTGAAGACAATTTTGAGTTAACTGGATATACTGACTCTGATTATGCTGGATGTAAACTGGACAGAAAGTCAACATCTGGTACATGTCAGTTTCTAGGAAATAAACTGATTTCTTGGTTCTCAAAGAAACAGACATCAGTTGCCACCTCAACTACAGAGGCAGAATATATGGCAGCTGGAAGTTGTTGTGCACAAATACTATGGTTAAGACAACAGCTTAAAGATTATGAGATTGATGTTAAGGAAATACCAATTTTCTGTGATAGTTCAAGTGCTATAGCAATCACACAGAACCCAGTGTTGCACACCAGATGCAAACATGTGGATGTGAGACATCACTTCATAAGAGACCACGTTGAAAGGAAACATGTTCAGATTGAGAAAATACACACTAAAGTTCAGAGAGCAGACATTCTCACTAAGGCATTACCAGAAGAAAGATTTAAGAT
This sequence comes from Leonotis leonurus, assembly GCA_026898415.1. Taxonomy (NCBI): domain Eukaryota; kingdom Viridiplantae; phylum Streptophyta; class Magnoliopsida; order Lamiales; family Lamiaceae; genus Leonotis; species Leonotis leonurus. The sequence goes on from JAPKLX010004403.1 coordinate 5,564, forward strand.
GCTTTGTGGAAAACTAGGACTTTTAAATCTTGAAGAAAGGACCAGATTGATCTAAACCAGATGAAATCCAATATTCCAACAGGGAATCAAAGCCAGATCGTCATGGTCCAGATTGATAAAACCCAGATCACTTGAAATTCCAACAGGGAATTGACACCAGATCACTAAGTATATGTCAATACAGATTGATCAAGTTCCAACTGGGAATTATTAAAAGAGTCAACCAGATCGATAGCTCTCACTATGAAAGAGATCGACCTTGACCAGATTACAAAATGCCACGTGGATATTAATTTAATATTTCTTATCCCATTACTTGGTTAAGGGGGAAAGATCAACCTTATACGGCGACTAATTATATAAAATATCTGATTTCTGACTCTAGATATCAAATCTTTTATTTTTGATGATTAAGTCCAGTAATTGGGAAATGTGATCGAGGAAATATCTACCAAATCAAGAAAAAGGGAGAAAATGACTGCAACAAAGACAACGCGCTACATCACAACCGTTCGATCAAAGCGCGTGTATCATACGATAAATAGAAGCGGTGATAGACTGGACACCTAGAACATGGAAAGGCGGGAAAGCTGAAAAAGGGAGGAATTTATGAATATTTTATTACTCTACTTATCTTCTCTTTCGTGTATATAGATTGATAAGGCGTTTCATGTATCACTCACACTTACATTTCTCGAATCACTTAGCCAAAATTTCCTCTCTTTCAAACTCTCTCTACTTTCGTAATTCACTCTGTTTTAGTAACAATGGCACCCAAATCCTCTGTTTTTCTTGACCAAGCGAACTTTCTGAAACCATATCTGCACCAAGACCTTTTCGCCACTCTTGATACCTTCGGGTTTCACAAACTAGAAAAGGCATTTGATCTTGTTCGCCAATGCAAAGGTTCACTATTTTATGGTTTTGTTGTGATTTGCTCTATGTTACTTTTCAATCATGCGTTTTAAACTATTCTCTTTTCTCATCTGCATATACGAATGGTTATGGTTACTGTGATATAAACTGCTAGACTATATAAACTGTTTTGGGCACTTATACTTCACTGATGGAAGGATAGTGCTCACATATGCTCTTCTGTGTTTCCTGTAGGCTTTCACAATATTATCACTTCACACCCAGTTCATTTCCTATCCAAGGATATTGCGGCTTTCTACCTCTCATGGCAGGGAGAGAGGGGTGGAGACGAGGCAACCATCAGGGTGAGTAAAGGGAACACTATCAGTAACACCTCGTATAACGTCATCAACATTATCAACGATGTTTACAAAGTGAAGGATGAAGGCCTTGATCTTGGAGAAATCACTGCAGAACAGCTGCAAGAAGCAGTGGAGATGGTGATGATCATACCCATCCAATATACAAACAAAATGTTTGTCCGTGTCCTTCTCGCTCCAGAATTCAGAATTCTGTTTGAATTCGTACATCGAATTTTTCTCAACCACAACGGATCCTACGATCAGGTCACTCCTGAGAAGTTTAGGATCCTAGCAGCAGTGACACTCAACCTGCCAGTGAACTGGAGCAGGATTTTATTTGATCTCTTGCCAAGGAAGCCAAGATGATCCTGTTCGTGAAAGGAGGATCCCCCAGCATTGAAGTAAAGCGCAGCAGCTTGAGACACTCAACGAAAATAAGCTTCATGCTGGAAACATTCTTCCCTCATCACCAATGGGACACAGCTATTGAATTCAACACCAGGCAGCATTTTCCCAAGGACCAACATCAGATAGAAATGTCGATGGGCATTTCAGCCAATCTGATTGCACGGGTGAAGGATTCAGTAGTGTTTAGTGCAGTGATGGAGATGGGAAACTCGAATCCCATCTGGATTCCCCCACCTGGTCAAGCAGATCGCCCAACAAAATCCAAGATCACAAAAGAAAAGCCAATCGAGAGGACACCCACCAAGAGGACCACCAGAAGATCAAGCTCGCTTGACACAAATACATCTACAGCAGCTCAGCCACCCAAACCCAAACGAAGGAAGCTGCAGAAACTGGCTGACGCAGCACAAAGCCCAGAACCTGCACCAGAATCTGTTCTCCCTCAACTGGAGGTTGAGGAAGAGGAAGTTCTAATGGGAGGACCACCAGAAGATGTGGCCCCCATTTCCTCTGTACACCCAGATCAGTCCAAAGACTTCTCTCCCGCACATTCTACTAGCCCATCATCTGCTGATCGCCTAGAGCAGATCGATGAGGAGGTTGAGGGAGACGAAGCATCTACGGATGAAGAGGAGGAGATACAGAAGGCTGAGACAGTAGTAAGAATGCTGGAGACAGAGGCAGATCACTCTGTGCTCAGAACCTTTCCCGGGATCCAGCTCACCCCGGAGACCTATGATGCTGCCAAACGTTTAAAATTCCTTCTGTTGGTGAAAGACAAGGAATTCTACGTGTTGGACGCTTTGCTCCGCACCAGATCGATTCATACGCTGAAAATCAAAGAAGCCACGCTTCTCAAGATATTCACTGCTTCTTCAATTTCTGAGTTAAGAGAGACCTACCAGCCAGACATACTTGGCATGGCGAAATTTGAGGCTGCAGAACTCCAGATCGATCTGCGATCTGTGTATGAGAAAGCCCACATGCTGGATTTTTTCAACAGCATTGAAGAAAATATTATGGAGGAAGAGGCAGCACAGGATGATGCTCACCACCAGGGTGCAGCCATGGCTGAGGTTACACCAGATCAGCCCCTAACTGAAGCTGAAAAAGAACCCACTCCACAGACTGAGGGGGAACCTGCCACAACTGCTCCACCACAAGCAGAGGATGAGCCTGCTGGACAGAATGTCGGAGGCAACCTTACAAATGACATCTTCGCCCCTGCTGCTGCAGCTGCACTTGGTATCTATGTGCAAACATACACCATGGAAGACATACTGATGGACCAACCTCAATCTCTGTCCCATACGCAAATCAGAGATCTTATCTCCATGAAAGTGGACCAATACATGTATGGGACGCTCTCTCAAGTCCAAGATGAAGCCACCCGCATACTTACAGAATTCAACAATCACTTGAAGACCCACGTCGATCAAGTTGATTCTGACCTAAGAAGAATCTGTCGGCTGAAGATAGAAGAAATCAGAAAGAAAATGGATGATGATCACGCTGCTGACAAATAACGAAAGGCACAGATCGATCAAAGTCTGTCTACAACTGAGCTCAAGGTGAAAGAAATCTACAAGATCATCACTGCTTTTGCAGAAAAAGAGAAGGAAATGGTACATACCATCGTCAAAGAACAGACAGATGGCCTAACTGCTGACATAATCAAAGAAGCAAATGCCTATACCAGGTCACTCTTTAGACAGTTTGAGGTCAATGGGAAGAATTTTATCGAACGCAAGTTAAGCGAACTACGCTACCCCACCAAAACAATGATCGACACATACTTCAATGATTTTGGGATTGTCCAGGAAGATGTCGAGCGCCACTCAGCCGAACTATCCAACATCACCAAATCATTTCAAAAGCAGATTGATGATTCCAATCTTAATATTACATCACTGCTTACACAGAAGGTGGAGACCGACAAAGAAATCAATACACTGAAGGAAGAGATCTCTTCCCTCCGGACACTTATCAACTTGGTTGTTGCTGATGTCGAAAAGGGGGAAGGATCTGGTAAGGGGAAGAAGCCATCTGCTGCGGTTGAAAAAGGGAAAGGAAGGGAGATAGCTCAACCGGAGCAGCAGATCACTGCACAAACAGCCAGCCCTCCATCTGCTCCATCTGTTCACACTCAAAAATCTAAATCATCTAGAAGATCGAGCCAAACTCAAAAGAAGAAGAAGAAAACTGGGTCCAGCTGGCCATCTACTCACATCAGACCATCTGGAGTGACCAACTGGGTCCCAGTTCACCTAAGGGATGGATGGGAAGGACTTAAGAATGCATTCGTTCTCTGCAGATACTTCCTGAAGGAACCTGCATACATTGAGGGATCACCCAACGAGGCATTCAATAAATATCTGGACATGAATGAAGCTAGTGATCTGGTAGGAGAAATAAGGAAGGCTGCTGCCCAAGCAAACATCCAGATCACTGCGCCCGAAAAAGAATACAGATCATGCCCCACCATTCCAGGGACTGATCTACCAGACAAGACATTCCTGCTCACCTTCATCAACCAGCTAGCTGAGAACAGAGGATACAAGGTGGATGCAGAGGACCCGGACTACATAAGGATTAGAGAGGGAATATACGAGAGTTTGAGGAACAACAAGAAGAGAAAAGGAGGAGCAGATAGATATAATTTTCTTATCATTATGATCTGCATGTCTTATTCTTGTGTTGATTATCTGTAAACTCTTTTTGTCTCTATATATATATGAAATCTCTTTGAGTTTCTGATGACAACACTCCATTGTCCAGAACATATATAAAATTCCCTAAACGTTATAAACTTAATAACGAACAAACATCAATCTGGCTATCAGACCAGATCG
>JAPKLX010003244.1:0-11422 GCA_026898415.1 Leonotis leonurus
CCCCCCCCCATACACCAAACCTTGCTCTTTCGGGACCAACAAGTGGTATCAGAGCAGTGGTTCAAACTGACCATTGTTTTGTTTCACAAGGTTAATACCTGCGTGGTCTACTTGAATAGATCTAAGAAAACCTTTTTCATACACGTGCATACTATCTGTTATGGAATCATCTGTTATCAGGGCTTGCGAAGAATTCTCTATCCAAAGATATAGAGAATGGAGTTTCAGAATCAAAATGTGCCTCAAAGCCCATCACTGCTTGATGTGGAAAGTAATCAAAGAAGGGCCATTGGCAATTACAGAAGAAACCACTTGTATCACTGAGACTGGAGCAGTTAAAGAAACTGTATTAAAAGATCCCAGAAAATATACCTCTGAAGAAAGAAGAGAAGCAAATCTTGATTATTTTGCCAAAGGGATCATCTCCAGCACGGTCAAAGGCATACATCTGGCCAAAATCCAAGATTTGGATACTGCCAAAGAGATGTGGGAAGCCTTAAGAGATCTAGCCCTAGGATCTGAAGTTATGATCGAAAATAAGCTGTCTCTAGCCTGCAACAAATATGACGAATTCAAAATGAAACCAGGCGAGACAATAGAACAGATGAAAATGAGATTCACTGGAATTCTTCTTGAAATATCCGCGTTCAAAAAGAACAAATATACTCAGAGGGAGAAGAATATGAATGTTCTTAGAGCTCTTCCACCAAGCTGGGAGATCTATGCAGCAATGCAACCTCTAAGAGCAGACTTCAATGATCTGTCCACTGAAGCCTTATTTGATCATCTCGAAGGTCATGAGTGTGACATTCAAAGAATTCGAGGACCAGATCATCTGTCCAAAAAGGAAGAGAACAGCTCAAAGAAAGATAAAGAGGTAGCCTTCAAAGCGAAGAGCAACCCAGATGATTCTTCTGAGTCTGTTACTCCAGATGAAGAGAAAGGCTATGACAAACTCTTAAAAGAGTTCGCTATGATTGCTAAACGGATGGACAAGATGGAAACCAGATCGAAGAAATACAGACGCTTCTACAAGGATAACAGAAGGAACTTCAACAGGAAGTATGATAATGATCGATCTGATGACAAAAATGAATCGAAACAGCAGACTACTAAAACAACAAAGACCTCCAGCTCTACAGACTACACTTGTTTTGAATGTGGCAGAACAGGTCACTTCAAAACAGATTGTCCTAATCTGTCCAGAAGCCAAAGAGAAGAACTAAGAGCCAAACGAGATCGAAAGCTTAAATATGAGCGAAAAGCGATGATAGCTGAACAGAACTCAAGCAGCTCAAGTCATTTCTCAGACAGCTCGTCAGAAAATGATGAAGCTTTCATTGCTGACGACGAAGAAAGCTGGAATGAATGCTATGTAGGCTTGGACAACGGTCTAGATGAAGTTGAGGTAAATTCTTGCTACTCAAATTCCTCAGATAATGAAAATAATCTTGAACAGGAAAATGAAGATCAAGCAGAATACTCATGGAATGAAATAGATGAGATGTTCAAAAGCTACTCAAGCATCAAGAGGCTGTTTAAAGAAGTTGTTGAAGAGAATGACAGATTGAAGAAAGTTGAGCAAATTTTAAGCACAACAAATACACAATTTGTGACTAAAATAAACGATCTGGAAGAACAAATCAAGAGGAAAGACAGTGAGATCCACACACTTAACTCAAAAGTTAAGGATCTGATTACAAGAAACAATGTTGCTGAAGAAAAGATCAAGAAAGGAAGAGAAATGATCTACAAGAGCGATGAGCGTGCCAAGTTGCTAATCAATCTGCAACAAAAGGGAACATCTGGATTAGGATATCCAGGTCACTCTAAAAAGTCTTCTGGAACTATAAAATTCGTATCAGAAAGGAGGCAAATACCAGATCAAGTGAAGGACTTGAAAAACCAGAAAGGTTATCCTCAAAAGATGATAATAAAAGATGCAAAAGACAGGCAATATCATCAAACAAAGGGACAACCAGCTCACTACACAGAAACAGAAAGAGAAAATGTCAACAGGACAAAAATTATCAACAGGACTACCAAAAAAGGATTGAAGAAGGATGAAATAGAGAGATATCATCCATCTGAAATTCATTCACTATCTAAAGTTGACAATGATGGAAATACTATTACCTGCTATATTTCTGTCCCTAACCCCAAAATGTTCTGGATTCGAAAAGGAACATTTGCTAATAATCAAGCACCCAAACGTTGAAAGGGTAGCTAAGTTTAAATTAATTGCAGGATCAAAGAACTGCAAGAAGGAGTAAGATAGCAAGAGGTACTATCTGGATTATAGATAGCGGTTGCTCAAAACACATGACGTGTGATAAGAATCTGTTATCAGATTACATAGAGAAACCAGGCCCACAGGTTACTTTTGGATGTAATTCAAAAGGATATACCAGAGGGTATGGAAACATCAGAGTAGGCAAGACCACTATCACAAATGTGTCATACGTGGAGGGTCTTAGTCACAATCTATTTTCTGTAAGTCAGTTTTGTGCTAATGGTAATCAGATTGTTTTTGATACTAACAACTGTCTGGTGAAGAACAAGGAAGGAGATGAAATACTCCTTACCGGTAAACTGCAGGACAGGTTATACATTGTCCAGTGGACAAATCAGATCGAGACCTGCTTAGTCACTAAGACTGTATCAGAAACAAGCTGGTTATGGCATAAGAGATTAAGTCATCTTAATTTCAAATCAATCAACAAGATTGCCAAGGAAAGGTTAGTAGAAGGACTACCAGATCAGGTGTATGATAAAGATCACATATGCGACGCTTGTCAAGCTGGAAAGCAAACCAGATCATCCTTTACAAGCAAAGCAGCTCACTCAACATCAAGGATACTAGAGCTGTTACACCTTGATCTGTTTGGACCAGTCAAACCCCTAAGTATCAATGGGAGAAAGTACACATTAGTAATCATAGATGATTACTCAAGATTCACTTGGGTCATCTTTCTGCTAAAGAAGAAAGAAACCCTTGAAAAACTCCCTGATTTTCTGCTCAAGATCACAAAGCAGAAAGAGACGAGTATAACCTCAATCAGAACTGATCGAGGAACAGAATTTCTCAACCAGAAGATTGAAGCATACTGCAACAAGATGGGAATTACACATCAAACATCTGCTGCTCGAACTCCTCAACAGAATGGAGTTGTTGAGAGAAGAAACAGATCACTCAAAGAAGCAGCTCGCACAATGCTTAATGCAACAAATCTACCGAAGAAATTCTGGGCAGAAGCCATATACACAGCCTGCTATACTCAAAACAGATCATCCATCACAATCAGACATGGAAAAACTCCATATGAGATTTGGAACAACAGAAAGCCTAAGATTTCTTACTTTCGTACCTTTGGCTGTTTATGTTACATACACAATAATGGAAAATCTCAGTTGAAAACTTTTGATAGCAAAACTGACCTTGGAATATTCTTAGGATATTCTGATGTCAGTAAAGCTTATCGAGTTTACAATAAGAACTCTCATAGTGTGGAAGTAACACCTCATGTTGTTTTTGATGAGTTTATTGTTGAGTACAGATCACCAGATGAAAAGCAGACAGACAATCAGGTGACAACCAGAAAGATAAATGATCTACTACTGGAAGATATTCTTATCTGGAATTCAAGGAGTGAGGATGAAGAAATTATCACTCAACCTGTTGCTGAGGAGATCATACAGCAAGGGGGAATATCACTACCTAACCTGGATGAGAACAGATCATCAACAGAAGACAATGATACAATTACTACAAATGATGATCAACATCCAAAAGAAAGTCCAGATGAGAATCCATTTCATGCTACATCAACAGCACACCCTGAATTTGAGGAACCAACAGATCAACCTGATCCTGAGTTATCTGATGAAGAAATGACCAGGAGAAGAAGATGGATACAAGACCATCCACCAGAACAGATCGTTGGGAACCCATCAGATCATGTGAAGACCAGAAGAATGCATGGAGAAAGTGCATTGTTGAGCTGTTACCTCTCTCGCATGGAGCCATCTGATTCTTATGAAGCACTTCAAGATGCAGATTGGATAATGGCAATGCAAGAAGAACTCAATGAGTTCAAAAGAAATGAAGTCTGGTATCTCGTGGACAGACCCAAACACCAAGGAGTAATAGGTGTAAAATGGGTGTTCAAAAACAAACGGGATGAGAATGGTGAAGTAGTCAGAAACAAAGCCAGATTAGTAGCTAAAGGCTATAATTAACAAGAAGGCATTGATTTTGATGAAACATTCGCACCAGTAGCCAGAATAGAAGCTATAAGACTATTTCTAGCATATGCTGCTCACAAACGATTCAAGGTATACCAGATGGATGTCAAAAGTGCCTTCCTCAATGGTATTCTTGAAGAAGAAGTATATGTTGAACAGCCACCTGGATTTGAAGAGGCAGATCCAGATCAGAAAGTATACAGACTAGCTAAAGCAGTCTATGGTCTAAAACAAGCCCCTAGAGCTTGGTATGAGACATTGTCAACCTTTCTACTAGAATCTGGATTCAGAAGAGGATCTGTTGATAAGACTCTGTTCATTATCAAAATCAAGGAAAACATCCTCTTAGTCCAGATCTATGTAGATGATATCATCTTTGGATCTCAATCTACCTATCTGTGTGACAAATTTGCTGAACTTATGAAAAATAAGTATCAAATGTCTATGATGGGAGAAATGAGTTTCCTTTTAGGTTTGCAGGTTAAGCAGCAACCAGATGGTATCTTTATTAATCAGACAAAATACATCAACGATCTGCTGACAAAATTTGGATTAAAAGACAGTAATACAGTGAAAATCCCAATGCAGACCAATGGGAAAATCGGTCCAGATCCCGAAGGAAAACCAGCTAATGTTACACAGTACAGAGGGATCATAGGATCACTACTCTACCTAACTGCAAGTCGACCGGACATTACCTTTGCAGTAGGAGTATGTGCAAGATATCAAGCAAATCCCAAAGAGTCTCACATGGAAGCAGCTAAGAAAATACTAAGATACCTTAAGGGAACAACCCAAATAGGATTATGGTATCCATGTGAAGACAACTTTGAGCTAACTGGATACACTGACTCAGATTACGCTGGATGCAAACTGGACAGAAAGTCAACATCTGGTACATGTCAGTTTCTAGGAAATAAACTGATCTCTTGGTTCTCTAAGAAACAGACATCAGTTGCCACCTCAACTACAGAGGCAGAATACATGGCAGCAGGAAGTTGCGGTGCACAAATACTGTGGTTTAGACAACAGCTCAAAGACTATGAGATTGATGTCAAGGAAATTCCTATTTTCTGTGACAGCTCAAGTGCTATAGCGATCACACAGAACCCAGTATTGCACACCAGATGCAAGCATGTTGATGTGAGACATCACTTTATAAGAGATCATGTTGAAAGAAAACATGTACAGATTGAGAAAATACACACTGAGATTCAGAGAGCAGACATTCTCACTAAGGCATTACCAGAAGAAATATTTAAGATGCTTTGTGGAAAATTAGGACTCTTAAATCTTGAAGATAGAACCAGATTGATCTAACCAGATCAAATTCAATATTCCAACAGGGAAACAAAACCAGATCATAATGGTACAGATTGACAAAATAAAATCCAACAAAGAATTGATATCAGATCACTAAGTATATGTAAACAACAGATTGATCATAATTCCAACTGGGAATTCATTAAAGGAGTCAATCAGATCGATAGTCTTCACCATAAATGAGATTGACCTTTACCAGATTACTTAATGCCACGTGGATACTGAATTAATATATTTCTTATTAATTAGTAATCCATTACTTGATTAAGGGGGAAAGGTCAACCATACACGGCGACTAATATCTATATTCTGACATTAGATATCAAATCTTTTATTTTTTGATGATTACTTACAGTAATTGGGAGACGTGATCGAGAATATATATACCAAATCAAGAAAAAGGGAGACAAAAGACTACAACAAAGATAACGCGCCATATCACAACCGTTCGATTATAGCGCGTGCATCAAATGACTAAGAGAGGCGGCTATGGGTTGAAAACCTAGTACTTGGAAAGGCGGGAAAGCTGAAAAAGGGAAGGATTTCTCAATATTTTATTACTTTACTTATCTTCTCTTTAGCGTATATAGATTGATAAGGCGGTTCGTGTATCACTTACACTTACATATTTTCTCGAACACTTAGAAAATTCTCTGCCTTCCAAAGTTCTCTCTTCCTTCGCAAAACTCTTTTCTTTAGCAAAAATGGCACCAAAATCTTCCATTTTCCTCGAGCAAGCAAGTTTTCTAAAACCTTATATTCACCAAGACCTTTTCGCGGTTCTTGATACCTTCGGGTTTCATAAACTGGATAAGGCATTTGACCTGGTTCGTCAATGCAAAGGTTTCTCGCGTCTATCCTTTTTGTCGTCGATACTGTTTGTTCTTCATTATCTTTCAAAATTTCTTTTGGACAAACTGCTTCTTTGCACATGTTTCTCTCTGTGATCATTTGTGATATTAATGGTTAAACTGGATAAATTGTCTTTGTGGCACTTATACTTCACTGATGGAAGAATAGTGCTCACATATATACTACTGTGTTCTATGTAGGTTTCTACAATATAATTACTTTACACCCGGTGCACTTCCTACCCAAGGATGTTGCTGCCTTCTACCTCTCATGGCAGGGAGAGAGAGGTGGAGATGAGGCCACCATAAGGGTCAGTAAAGGGAATACTGTCAGCAACACTCCCTACAATGTTATCAACCTCATCAACGCTGCTTATAAAGTCAAGGATGAGGGGTTAGAACTGGGTGAAATTACTGCAGAACAGCTGCAAGAAGCTGTGGAGATGGTCATGATCGTGCCCATCCATTACACAAATAGGATGTTTGTTCGCTCACTTCTCGCACCAGAGTTCAGGATCCTGTTTGAATTCGTTCAGTGGATTTTCTTAAATCACAATGGATCCTACGACCAAGTCACTCCTGAAAAGTTCAGGATATTAGCTGCAGTGGTTCTTGATCTGCCTGTCAACTGGAGCAGGATCTTATACGATCTCTTGGCAAAGGAAGCCAAGATGATCTTATTCGTGAAAGGCAGCTCCCCTGGCATTGAAGTTAAAAGGAGCACACTTCGACATTCCACAAAGATCAGCTTTATGCTGGAATCATTCTTTCCTCATCACCAATGGGATTCAGCAATTGAGTTCAATGCGAAACAGCACTTTCCAAAGGACCAACATCAGATTGAAATGTCGATGGGCATTTCAGCAAATCTGATCACCAGAGCAAAGGACCCTGTAGTCTTTAATGCTCTGATGGAGATGGGGAACTCGAATCCAATCTGGATTCCTCCATCTGGTCCAGCAGATCACTCCACAAAATCTAAGGTCACCAAGGAGAAGCCAGCTGAGAGAACCCCTTCCAAGAGAGTGACCAGGAGGGCCAGTTCTGTTGAAACAGATACTTCTACAGCAGCTCAGCCTAAACCAAAACGCAGACGGCTTCACAAACTGATCGCTGAACCTCAGACTGAAGCACCTGCTGCTGCAGAAGCTGCTATCCCTCAACAGGAGGTTGAGGAGGCAGAAGTTGTTGTGCTGGTTGGTGAACCAGAAGATGTGGAGCCTCTGTCAACTGTACACCCAGATCAGCCCAGAGACTTTTCTCCAGCTCACACGATTAGCTCATCTTCTGCTGAGTCTCTAGAACAAATCAATGAAGAAGATGAAGAAGCCATTGAATCTTCAGATGAAGATGTGGAGAATAAAACAGCTCAGTCAGTAGTCAAAATGATTGAAGCAGAAGCAGACAGAGCTGTCCTCAGCATATTTCCAGGCATCCAGCTCACACCAGAGAGCTATGATGCAGCTAAGAGAGTCAAACTGCTACTGTTGATCAAGGACAAGGAGTTCTATGTTTTAGATGCACTGCTTAAAATCAGAACTATCGACCAGCTCAAAGCAGAGGAAGCCACACTATTAAACATTTTTGAAGCCTCATCTGTTGCTGAGCTAAGAGAAAGCTACTCACAATCCATCCTTGCAATAGCTCAGCTAGAAGCTCAGAAACTTCAGGTTAATCTGAGGGAGATCTATGAGAAAGCTGGAAAGCTAGATTTCTATAACAGCGTGGTCGATAAAGAAGAAACTGAAATTCCAACTGATGCTCACCAACAGGGTGCAGCAATAGCAGAACCAACACCAGACGCGGTCATGACTGAAACTGATGTGCAGATCACAACCCCACCTGAACCAGCAGAGGAAGAACCCCTTGGTCAGACCATCGGAGGCGAGCTTACAAATGACATTCTCACTCTTGCTGCTGCAGCTGCACTTAATGTCCATGTGCAGTCATTCACCTTGGAGGACATATTGATGGACCAACATCAATCACTGTCTCATACACAAATCAGAGATCTCATCTCCAAGAAGGTGGATCAGTACATGTATGGCACACTGACCACAGTTCAAGATGAAGCCACCCGCATACTCACAGAGTTCAACGACCACCTGCAAACTCATGTCAATCAGGTCGACTCTGATCTGAGGCGAATCTGTAGACTGAAGATTGAAGAGATCAACAAGAAACTAGATGATGATCGGGCTGCTGCTGATGAGAGGAAAGCTCAGATAGATCAAAGTCTGTTTTCAACTGAATTCAAAGTGAAGGAGATGTACAAGATCATCAGCGCCTTTGCAGAAAAAGAAAAAGATATGGTGCACGACATAGTCAAGGAGCAGACTGATGGTCTCACAGCAGACATCGTAAAAGAAGCTAATTCATACACCAGATCACTCATCAGGCAGTTTGAATTTGATGGCAGAGCCTTTGTAGAAAGGAAGTTACATGACCTGCAATACCCCACATCAGCTCTGATCAAGTCTTATTTTGATGAAACTGCTGACATCAAGGGAGATCAGGAAGAGATCAAAGCTGATCTAGTCAACTCGAAAGCCTCTCTTCAAAAACAGATTAACGATTCTAATCTGAACATCACCTCTCTGTTATCACAAAGATTTGAATCTGATAAAGAGGTCGCAGAGTTGAAGGCAGAGGTCACTTCCCTCAAGACATTCATTCAATCCTTTATTGATGATGTCGAAAAGGGGGAAGGGAGTGGGAAGAAAAAGCCATCTGCTGTGCAAGAAAAGAAGAAAGAGAAGGCAGCTGAAGAAAAGAAAAAGAGCTTAACAGGATCTGGGTCTGGTGCATCAACTGCAAAGAAACCAGCCAGCTCTCCTTCCTTCCAAGCACAGAAGACTCTTTCTCCAAGCAGATCGAGCCAGTCTCAACCTTCCAAGAAAAAGAAAAGAGCAGGATCCAGCTGGTTCTCATGTGCTCCCATACGCAAATCATTGACAAAACAGGGAGAGACCAACTGGTTCCCAGATCACTTGAAGGAAGGATTTGAAGGCCTGAAATATGGATTCATCATGTGTCGCTATTTCCTCAAGGAACCTCTTTACTGTGAGGGGACACCAAATGAAGCCTTCAATCTATACCTTGATCAGAATGATGCAAGAGATCTGGTGGAGGAGATCAGAGCAGCAGCTGCTAAAGCCCAAATCTCTATAACCGCTCCAGAAAGGGAGTTCAGAACCTGTCCCACTATCCCTGGGACAGACCTCCCTGACAAAACCTTTCTGCTAAACTTCATAAATCAGCTGCCAGAAAACAGAGGATATAAGGTGGATGCTGAAGACCCAGATTACATAAGGGTAAGAGAGGGTGTATACGAGAGTGTCCAGCTGATATCAGACGAGACCAGAGCAAAGCTGAGGAGACAACAAGAGGAGAAAAAGAAAAGCAGATAGAATTATTTCTCATATCTTCATGATCTGTTTTTCTTATGTGCTTTTGTTCTTGATCAAATCTGTAAACTCTTCTGTCTGCAATATATGAAGCATTTTTCTTGAGTTTCTGATGACAACATCTTATTGTCCAGAACACATATAAAAATATCCTAAAACGTTATAAACTTAATAACGAAATTAAATCAATCTGGATATCAGACCAGATCGCTCTTTATAAGCTGATAGGATATATTCTGTAAAGTGTGGTTTCGACATCATCAACAAGGGGGAAATTGTTGGGAACCCAAAAGTTTTAGTGTTGATGATGGTATCTCGAAACACACTTAGCTAGTTTATAGTGTATAACCTGTTCTTCATTTAAAACCAGATCACTATGGATAAGGCATTTTTTGTTATGGAACAGATTAGGAGATGACTTAAAATGTAAAGGAGATGTTCCTATAGAAGTCATTCTCAAAATAGAATAGGATGAAAGTCAATGCCTTATGTCTAAGAAGAATCGATCTGCTGTAACAGACAGCGACCAGATCGATGACCAGATCGATACCTACAGCGAGGAACCAGAACGATTGAGTCATCAATCCATCAGCTGACATCATCCTACACATCATATACACTTGCCACGTCAAGATCGAAGCCCATCCAACAGGGATTGGAAAGAAGATCTTCGGTTATACATTTATAAGGAAAGAGACCGTTAGCAATCTGCTTTCCATAACTTAAAGATTGAGTCAACCTTTCCTATATGGCAAGAACAGATATGATGGAAATCATTGATTGGCAATATACCATCTAACTCACGCCAATCAACAACGGCTAGAATTTCAATATTCAATGCCTATATAGTTGAAGTCAACAATCTGGAAATAGAGAGAACTTACGCACGAATCATACTGCAATTATCCTTCAAGTATTCTGCATTCCAGACTTTAGAGCTTCAACAATCTGTGATTCAACATCACACCAACCACCTCGATTCAAGTCTGTCTTATCGAGAGAAAGGAGATCACCCTGCTAGCTAGTAGTTTTCTAGTGGTAACGTAGAGGTAATTTGTTGTAAAGGGACACGACCCTTCATTCGTGCATAAGTATCATTCTAGTTGTGATTGATACTTGTGACTCGTTCTCCACGAGTATAAAGAAGCAGAGTATCCTAGTAGTGGATAATCTGGTCTAGTTTTGACCAGATCGTGGACATAGGGATTTCCCGAACCACGTTAAACAACCGTGTGCTTTATATTTCTGCATATTTCATTTTCAGTTGTTTATTATTCTAACTCTCTGCACTCTCATCCATCTGCATCTCAATCCACCTCCTAACAATCTGGTTAATAATTAAAGGTTTTCTAAACAAGAGCAATCACTAATCCACCATTATTCCGCACTCACTCTACACTTAGAAAATAATAAGATCACTCTTATTATCAACTAAGTGTTTTCACTAAGAGAGTAATCTGTTTGGACTAAATCTGCCATTGATCTGTATATCGATCTGTTTAGTCACTGCCGAGCAATTTCTTATATAGAATAGCTTGAACTCTCTATAAACTGTCAAGTAATCTGAAAAGTTTGTATTTGGTGTATTCCCCCCCC
>JAPKLX010002374.1:0-13573 GCA_026898415.1 Leonotis leonurus
AGTACTTCAACCAGAAAGTGGTTAACATATGCTCTACCAGAAAGTACCTCAACCAGAAAGTGTCTAAGTCAATATTCAACCAGAAAGACAATAGACCAGAGAGGACACAACCAGAAGGTTAAAAGCAAACGAGAAAGAGCAGAACCAAACCTGTCGATGAAGCATTAAAGACTTTCCATTTAAGATTTGGAAATTGAATCACTGATTGACATGGAGAAGGAAAGCAATCATAGATGATCTGCTTACCAATCATAGAAGATTCAATCAACAAACTCTACAAGGAAAGAAGAGATATAATTGATTGACAATCCACAAATCAAATAACGTCAATCAACAAACGGCTAGAATTTCAAATTCAGAGCCTATATATGTTTGAAGTTTCAAAGTCTGAAAATATACTCAAGCTATATACTGCAGAAATACTCTCAAGCATTTTATCTCCAAATCAGACAAAAGCTTCAAACAGTTCGTGATCGCAATCACACCTCGATTCAAGTCTGTCTTATCGAGAGAAGAAGGAGATCTTTACTAGCTAGTAGTTTTCTAGTGGATTAACGTGAAGATAACCTGTTTACAGTAGTTTTCTGTAAGTTGTAAAGGGACACGACCCTTATTCGTGCATAAGTTTCAATAAGGTTTGTAATTGGAACTTGTGGCTCGTTCTCAGCGAGTATAAATAAGAAGAGTATCCTAGTAGTGGATATCTAATCCAGTTTGGATTAGACCGTGGACGTAGGGGGTTTCCCGAACCACGTAAAAATAACTGTGCCATTTAAATTCTGCATTTTATATTCAGTTGTTTTTATTCTGCATCTATCATACTCATTCAAATCTGCATTCTTAATCAACCTCTAAATACTCGATTAAGTTTTCAAAAGATTTTCTTAACAAGAGCACCGACTAAGTCCACCATTATTCCGCACACAATACATTGCTGGAAATTAAGTTCACGCTTACTTTCTGCCTTGTATATCTCACTTGAGAGATCTTATTTGGATAGAACCTAAACGATTAGATAATCACTTTGTTCTATCAACTTGAGCAATCTGTATTTAAGAATGCTCACATCTCTCTGTTTGAAACAGTCAAGTAAACTGAAAAGGTTTGCATTTGGTGTATTTCCCCCCCCCCCCCATACACCAAACCTTGCTCTTTCGGGACCAACATTTTGTTAAAAACCCTGTATATGCTAAAGTTGGCAAGTCAATCATATAGCTCTAAGAGCAATTTTTAAATGTTTTTGGCATGTGTCCATTGAGTGCTTTATGTACTCACGCCCTGCATGTGTTTCTAAACGTGCAGGTTGAGCTGGGAGATAGCGTGGAGCTGAACACTGTAGTTTATTTTTGGATATGTAAATATTGAGTGAGATTATGGTCATCTTGTTAAACTTTGTTGGACATATTTTGTAAGCCCCGAGTTATATGTCGTCATACATATAGCTCAACCACTCTTTCCGTTGTGAAACTCAGTTTCCTCCTTGTTGTTAATTTGAATGTTTCATACCACTATGTTTGGTTAGCTTATGAAATCCATGTTGGTACTTTACTTTGTGAATCATCATGTTCAACCCTTTTCCTTGGTTGTTTGAGTTTTACCTTTGGTAAATTGAAACCCGAGTTCATAAATTGTACGAGTTTTGTTTTCACTAGAAACAGGGCAGCAGGTTGAAACCCCTTTTCCGTGCGTTTCATCTGTCCGAATTCATGTAAAATGGATACCATTTTAAAGATCTTTTCAATGCCTTTCTAACGGTTCCTTCGGATCTCAATTCGGAGTCCGGAAGAGTAAGTGATGAGCTTTTGAAGTTGAAGTGTCTAATCTGCCCTGAATTTCCTGCGAAAGTTTTTATTTAAATTTATCCTTGAGATTAAACTTCATTTCCAAGAGTTTCTTAAGTTAATCGAGTTGTGGCCTAATTACTTAACTAAGAAAGGGTTGTTGGTCCCGACAGAGCAAGGTTTGGTGTATGGGGGGGGGGGGGGAATACACCAAAATACAAACTTTTCAGTTTACTTGACAAGTTATGAGAGAGTTCAAGCTATTCTGTATAAGAAATTGCTCGAATATGACTTGACAGATCGATAAGCAGATCGATAGCAGTTTAGTCCAAACAGATTACTCTCTTAGTGAAAACACTTAGCTAATAGTAAGAGTGATCTTATTACTTTCTGAGTGTTGAGTGAGTGCGGAATAATGGTGGAATAGTGATTGCTCTTGTTTAGAAAACATTAGTAATAATCCAGAATGTTAAGGAGATTGATTGAGATGCAGATGGATGATAGTGCAGAGAGTTAGAATAATAAACAACTGAAAATAAAGAATGCAGGAATGTAAAGCACACAATTGTTTAACGTGGTTCGGGAAATCTCTACGTCCACGATCTGGTCAAAAACTATACCAGATTATCCACTACTAGGATACTCTACTTCTTTATACTCGTGGAGAACGAGTCACAAGTATCAATCACAACTAGAGAGATACTTATGCACGAAATAAGGGTCGTGTCCCTTTACAACAGATTACCTCTACGTTACCACTAGAAAACTACTAGCTAGCAGGGTGATCTCCTTTCTCTCGATAAGACAGACTTGAATCGAGGTGGTTGGTGTGATGTAGAATCATAGAGTGTTGAAGCTCTAAGTCTGGATAGCTGATTGATTGCTTGAGAGTATAACAGCAGTATAGCTCGCGTATGTGTTCTATATTTCTCCAGATTTCTAACTTCAACTATATAGGCATTGAATTTGAAATTCTAGCCGTTTGTTGATTGACGTGAGATAGATGGTATATTGCCAATCAATGGTTTCCATCATATCTGTTCTTGCCATATAGGAAAGGTTGACTCAATCTTTGAGTTATGGAAAGCAGATTGCTAACGGTCTCTTTCCTTCTATGTGTTAACCGAAGATCTTCTTTCCAATCCCAGTTGGATGGACTTGATCTTGACGTGGCAAGAGCATATGATGTGTAGGATGATGTCAGTTGGTGGATTGATGACTCAATCTTCTGGTTCCTCGCTGTAGGCATCGATCTGGTCACTGTCTGTTACAGCAGATCGATTCCTTTTGGCATGAAATCTTGACTTTCATCCTATTTTAAGTTGAGATTGACTTCTATAGGAATATTTCCTTTACACATTAAGTCATCTCCTAATCTGTTCCATAACAGTATTCACTTTATCTCAAGTGATCTGTTTTTACACGTAGAACAGTAAAAAACTTTAAGACAGCTAAGTGTGTTTCGAAAGACCATCATTAAAACTAACTATCTTAGGGTTCCCAACAATTTCCTCCTTTTTGATGATGTCGAAACCACACTTTACAATGATGTCCTAGCAACTCTTAAGAGTGATCTGGTTTGATGACCAGATAGATGATTGTTCGTTATTTAGGTTATAACGATTTAAGATATTTTATATGTGTTCTGGACAATAGAGTGTTGTCATCAGAAACTTCAAAGAGACTTCATGTATATATAGAGACAAAAAGAGTTTACAGATAGTCATGACAAAAGGTAAGAAATGCAGATCATAATGATAAGAGAATTGTAGCTATCTGCTCTTTCTTCTTTCTTCTTGTTGTCTCTTCATCTTAGCCCTTGTCTCATCCGAGATCAGCTGCACACTCTCATAAATCCCTTCCCTTATCCTTATATAATCTGGATCTTCTGCATCCACCTTGTATCCTCTGTTCTCAGCAAGCTGGTTAATGAAGGTGAGCAGGAATGTCTTATCTGGTAGATCAGTCCCTGGAATGGTGGGGCATGATCTGTATTCTTTCTCGGGTGCAGTGATCTGGATGTTAGCTTGTGCTGCAGCTTTTCTAATCTCTTCCACCAGATCACTAGCATCATTCATGTCTAGATATCGATTGAATGCTTCGTTAGGTGATCCATCAGTGTATGCAGGTTCCTTCAGGAAGTATCTGTAGAGAACGAATGCATTCTTGAGCCCTTCCCATCCATCTCTTAGGTGAACTGGGACCCAGTTGGTCACTCCAGATGGTCTGATGTGAGTCGATGGCCAGCTGGATCCAGTTTTCTTCTTCTTCTTTTGAGTTTGGCTCGATCTGCTAGATGATTTAGATTTTTGAGTGTGAGCAGATGGAGCAGATGGAGGGCTAGCTGTTTGTGCAGAGATCTGCTGCTCCGGTTAACCTATCTCCTTTCCTTTCCCTTTTTCAGCAGCAGCAGATGGCTTTATTTTCTTCCCAGTCCCTTCCCCCTTTTCGACATCAGCAACAACCCTGTTGATAAGTTTCCGGAGGGAAGAGATCTCTTCCTTCAATGCATTGATCGCTTTGTCGGTCTCCACCTTCTGTGTAAGCAGGGATGTGATGTTGAGGTTGGAATCATCAAGCTGCTTTTGAAATGATTTTGTAATGTTGGACAGTTCGGCTGTGTGGCGCTCTACATCTTCCTGGACAATCCCAAATTCGTTGAAATATGTGTCGATCAGTGTTTTTGTGGGATAGCGCAGTTCGCTTAACTTCCGTTCGACAAAATTTTTCCCATTGACCTCAAACTGTCTGAACATGGTCTTGGTGTGTGAGATGGCTTCCTTTAGAATGTCAGCTGTTATGCCATCGGTCTGTTCTTGCACTATGGCATGCACCATGTCCTTCTCTTTCTCAGCGAAGGCAGTGATAATCTTGTAGATTTCTTTGACTTTGAGCTCAGTGGTAAACAGACTTTGATCGATCTGTGCCTTCCTTTCTTCAGCAGCAGCTCGATCATCGTCCATTTTCTTGCTAACTTCTTCAATCTTCAACCTGCATATTCTCCTCAAGTCAGAGTCAACTTGATCGACATGTGTCTTCAAGTGGTCGTTGAACTCTGTGAGTATGCGGATGGCTTCATCTTGAACAGTGGAAAGAGTGCCATACATGTACTTGTCAACTTTCTGGGAGATGAGATCTCTCACTTGTGCATTAGACAGGGATTGATGCTGGGTCATCAATATGTCTTCCAGATTTGACATTTCAATGTATTCATCCATTGTGGCAGCGACAGCTGGGGTGTATATGTTATCTGTGTGTACACCACCCACCCTATGTCCTGCTGGTTCATGTTCTGGTTCATGAACTGGTTCCCCCTCAGCCAGTGCAGTAGTGGGCTGTTCAACTTCAGCCATGGGCTGATCTGGTTTTGTTATTGCTGCAACCCTGTTGGTGAGCATCAGCCTGAGCTACTTCAGCTGCTTCTTCTACAATCGCTTCAACAATCTCTTCATCTTCGTGATCAGAGGTTATACTTTCGAAGAATTGCAGCATCCCAGCCTTCTCATACAAAGATCTCAGATCGATCTTTAACTTGATGGCTTCGTGCTAGGATATGGCTAGTATGTCTTGGGGAAAAGATTCTCGTAGTTCTGTGATGGAAGAAACTCCGAAGGTGTTTAAGAAGATGGCTTCTTCTGCTTTCAGCGCATCGATGGATTTAACCTTGAGCAGAGCATCCAGTACATAGAACTCCTTATCCTTGATGAGAAGCAGGAGTTGAACTCTCTTTGCTGCATCATAGCTCTCAGGAGTGAGCTGGATGCCTGTAAATCATTTGAGAACAGCACGATCTGCCTGTGCTTCAAGTAGTTTTACAACTGTTTTAGCCTTGTGCTTTTCTTCATCTTCACCAGATGATGCATCCTCTCCTTCTGAAACCTCATCGATCTGCTCAAGTGGTTCTGCAGACGATGGACTGGTGGAGTGTGCTGGAGAGAAGTCCTTAGACTGATCTGGATGCAAAGATGAAATGGGGGCCACATCCTCTGGTGGACCACCCAACTGAATTTCTTCTTCCTCAACCTCCTGTTGAGGGAGAATGGTTTCAGCTGCAGCAGGTACCTCAGCCTGGACTTCGTCTGCAAGCTTCTGAAGTCGTCTGCGCTTGGTTTTAGGTGGCTGGGCTGCTGTGGAGATATCTGTGTCAATCGAGCTTGATCTTCTGGTGGTCCTCTTGGTGGGTGTCTTCTCGATTGGTTTCTCATTTGTGATTTTGGATTTGGTGGGTCGATCTGCTCGAACAGATGGAGGAATCCAGATAGGATTCGAATTTCCCATCTCCATCAATGCATTAAAGACTACTGAGTCTTTAACCCTGGCAATCAGATTTGCTGAAATGCCCATTAACATTTCTATCTGATGCTGGTCCTTGGGGAAGTGCTGTCTGGTGTTGAATTCAACAGCAGTATCCCACTGGTGGTGAGGGAAGAATGTTTCCAGCATGAAGCTTATTTTCGTTGAGTGTCTCAAGCTGTTGCGCTTCACTTCAATGCCAGGGGATCCTCCTTTCACGAACATGATCATCTTGGCTTCCTCGGCCAAGAGATCAAATAAAATCCTGCTCCAGTTCACTGGCAGGTTGAGTACCACTGCTGTTAGGATCTTGAATTTCTCAGGGGTAACCTGGTCGTAGGATCCATTGTGGTTGAGAAAGATTCGCTGTACGAATTCAAACAGAATTCTGAATTCTGGAGCGAGAAGTGCACGGACAAACATCCTGTTTGTATATTGGATGGGTATGATCATCACTATCTCCACAACTTCTTGCAGCTGTTCTGCAGTGATTTCCCCAAGGTCAAGACCTTCATCTTTCACTTTGTAAACGTCGTTGATGATGTTGATGACGTTATACGAGGTGTTGCTGATAGTATTCCCTTTACTGACCCTTATGGTTGCCTCATCTCCACCCCTCTCTCCCTGCCATGAGAGGTAGAAGGCGGCAACGTCTTTGGGTAGGAAATGAACTGGGTGTGATGTGATAATATTGTGAAAACCTACAGGAAACATAATAGAGCATATGTGAGCACTATCCTTCCAACAGTGAAGTATAAGTGCCCAAAACAGTTTATGCAGTCTAGCAATCGATATCATAGTAATCACAAGTATATATATATGCAGATGAGTAAAAGCAGTTTATCAACAACATGTATAAGAGATAATATAAGACAAACGGAAACAAGAATCACAAAGCAGTGAACCTTTGCACTGACGGACAAGATCAAATGCCTTTTCCAGTTTGTGAAACCCGAAGGTATCAAGAACTGCGAAGAGGTCTTGGTGCAAGTATGGTTTCAAAAAGGTCGCTTGATCAAGAAAAATAGAGGATTTGGGTGCCATTGTTTCTAGAGCAAAGTGATTTTCGGTGGTAGAGAGAGTTTTGGAGGAGAGAAAATATACAAAGTGTTTGGGAAGATATAAGTGTGAGTGATATATGAAACACCTTATCAATGTATATAGACGAATGAGAAGATAAGTAGAGTAATAAAATATTCAGAAATCCTTCCCTTTTTCAGCTTTCCCGCCTTTCCATGTTCTAGGTTTTCAGTCTATCACCGCCTCTATTTGTCGTATGATGCACGTGCTTTGATCGAATGGTTGTAGTGTGGCGCGTTGTCTTTGTTGCAGTTATTTTTCTCCCTTTTTCTTGATTTGGTAGATATTTCCTCGATCACATTTCCCAATTACTGTACTTAATCATCAAAAATAAAAGATATGATATCTGATGTCAGAATATATATAATTAGTCTCCTTATATAGTTGACCTTTTCCTCCTTAACCAAGTAATGGGATAATTAATAAGAGTTATTAATTTAATATCCACGTGGCATTAATTAAACTGGTCAAGGTCGATCTCTTGCATAGAGAGAACTATCGATCTAGTTGTGCCACTGTCCAATCTGGAGTATTGACTCTTTTAATAATTCTCATTTGGAATTTGATCAATCTGTATTGACATATACTTAGTGATCTGGTGTCAATTCCCTGTTGGAAGTTCACGTGATCTAGATTTTATCAATCTGGTCCATGATGATCTGGTTTTGATTCCCTGTTGGAATATCGAATTTGATCTGGTTTAGATCAATCTGGTCCTTTCTTCAAGATTTAAAAGTCCTAGTTTTCCACAAAGCATCTTAAATATTTCTTCTGGTAATGCCTTAGTGAGAATGTCTGCTCTCTGAACTTCAGTGTGTATTTTCTCAATCTGTACATGTTTTCTTTCAACATGGTCTCTTATGAAGTGATGTCTCACATCAACATGTTTGCATCTGGTATGCAAAACAGGATTTTGTGTGATTGCTATAGCACTTGAGCTGTCACAGAAAATTGGTATTTCCTTGACATCAATCTCATAATCTTTAAGTTGTTGTCTTAACCACAGTATTTGTGCACAACAACTTCCAGCTGCCATATATCCTGCCTCTGTAGTTGAGGTGGCAACTGATGTCTGTTTCTTTGAGAACCAAGAAATCAGTTTATTTCCTAGAAACTGACATGTACCAGATGTTGACTTTCTGTCCAGTTTACATCCAGCATAATTTGAATCAGTGTATCCAGTTAGCTCAAAATTGTCTTCACATGGATACATTAATCCTACATGGGTTGTTCCCTTGATATATCTTAATATCTTCTTAGCTGCTTCCATGTGAGACTCTTTGGGATTTGCTTGATATCTTGCACATACACCTACTGCAAATGTGATGTCAGGTCGACTGGCAGTTAGGTATAATAGTGATCCTATGATTCCTCTGTATTGAGTAATGTTAGCTGGTTTTCTTTCTGGATCTGGATCAATTTTTCCATTAGTCTGCATTGGGATTTTCACTGGGTTACTGTCTTTTAACCCAAATTTGGTCAGCAGATCGTTGATGTATTTTGTCTGATTGATAAAGATACCATCTGGTAGCTGCTTGACCTGCAAACCTAAAAAGAAGCTCATTTCTCCCATCATCGACATTTGGTACTTATTTTTCATAAGTTCTGCAAATTTGTCACACAGATAGGTAGATTGAGATCCAAAAATGATGTCATCTACGTAGATCTGGACTAAGAGAATGTTTTCTTTGACTTTGATGATAAACAAGGTCTTGTCAACAAATCCTCTTCTGAATCCAGATTCTAGTAGAAAAGTTGATAAGGTCTCATACCAAGCTCTAGGGGCTTGTTTTAGACCATAGACTGCCTTAGCCAGTCTGTATACTTTCTCATCTGGATCTGCCTCTTCAAATCCAGGTGGCTGTTCCACGTATACTTCTTCTTCAAGGATGCCATTAAGGAAGGCACTTTTGACATCCATCTGGTATACCCTGAACCGTTTGTGAGCAGCATATGCGAGAAATAGCCTTATAGCTTCTAATCTGGCTACTGGTGCGAATGTTTCATCAAAATCAATGCCTTCTTGTTGATTATAGCCTTTAGCTACCAATCTGGCCTTGTTTCTGACTACTCCACCATTCTCATCTCGCTTATTTTTGAACACCCATTTTACACCTATCACCCCTTGGTGTTTGGGTCTGTCCACGAGATACCAGACTTCATTCCTTTTGAATTCATTGAGTTCTTCTTGAATTGCTGTTATCCAATCTGCATCTTGGAGTGCTTCATAAGCATCAGATGGCTCCATGCGAGAGAGGTAACAGCTCAACAATGCACTTTCTTCATGCATTCTTCTGGTCTTCACACGATCTGATGGGTTCCCAACGATCTGTTCTGGTGGATGATCTTGTATCCATCTCCTTCTCCTGGTCATCTCTTCATCAGATATCTCAGGATCAGGTTGATCTCTTGGTTCCTCAAACTCAGGGTGTGCTGTTGATATAGTTTGAAATGGATTCTCATCTGGACTTTCTTCTGAATTTGGATGTTGGTCATCATTTGTAATAATTGTTTCATTGTCTTCTGTTGATCTGTTTTCATCCAGATTGTGTTGTGATATTCCCCCTTGCTGTGAGATCTCTTCGGCAACAGGTGGAGTGATAATTTCTTCATCCTCACTCTTTGAGTTCCAGATAAGAATATCTTCAAGTAGTAGTTCATTCATCCTTCTGATAGTCACCTGGTTTTCTGTCTGATTTCCATCTGGTGACCTGTACTCAACAATTGACTCATCAAAAACAACATGAGGTGTTACCTCTACAATATGAGAATTCTTATTGTAAACTCGATAAGCTTTACTAACATTAGAATATCCTAAGAATTCTTATTGAAGACCATAGACTGCCTTAGTCAGTCTGTATACATTCTGATCTGGATCTGCTTCTTCAAATCCAGGTGGTTGTTCCACATATACTTCTTCTTCAAGGATACCATTGAGGAAAGCACTTTTGACGTCCATCTGGTATACCTTGAACCGTTTGTGAGCAGCATAAGCTAGGAATAGTCTTATAGCTTCTAATCTGGCTACTGGTGCGAATGTTTCATCAAAATCAATGCCTTCTTGTTGATTATAGCCTTTAGCATCTGGCCTTGTTTCTGACTACTTCACCATTCTCATCTCGTTTATTTTTGAACACCCATTTTAGACCAATTACACCTTGGTGTTTGGGCCTGTCCACGAGATACCAGACTTCATTTCTTTTGAACTCATTGAGTTCTTCTTGCATTGCAGTTATCCAATCTGCATCTTGAAGTGCTTCATAAACATCAGATGGCTCACTGCGAGAGAGATAACAACTTAAGAAAGCACTTTCTCCATGCATTCTTCTGGTCTTCACACGATCTGATGGTTCCCAACGATCTGTTCTGATGGATGGTCTTGTATCCATCTCCTTCTCCTGGTCATCTCTTCATCGGATATCACAGGATCAGGTTGATCATTTGGTTCCTCAAATTCAGGATGTGCTGTTGCTATAGTTTGAAATGGATTTGGACTTTCTTCTGGATTTGGATTTTCATGTTGATCATCATTTGTTAAAATTGTTTCATTGTCTTCTGTTGATGATCTGTTTTCATCCAGATTGTGTTGTGATATTCCCCCTTGCTGTATGATCTCTTCAGCAACAGGTGTAGTGACAATTTCTTCATCCTCACTTTTTGAATTCCAGATAAGAATATCTTCAAGTAATAGTTCATTTATCCTTCTGGTAGTCACCTGATTTTCTGACTGCTTTTCATCTAGTGACCTGTACTCAACAGTAGACTCATCATAAACAACATGAGGTGTTACCTCCACAATATAAGAGTTCTTATTGTAAACTCGATAAGCTTTACTAACATCAGAATATCCTAAGAATATTCCAGGGTCAGTTTTACTATCAAAAGTTTTCAATTGTGATTTCCCATTATTGTGTATGTAACACAGACATCCAAAAGAACGGAAATAAGAAATCTTAGGCTTTCTGCTGTTCCATATCTCATATGGTGTCTTTCCATGTCTGAGTGTGATGGATGATCTGTTTTGAGTGTAGCAGGCTGTGTAGATTGCTTCTGCCCAGAATTTCTTCGGTAGATTGGTTGCATTAAGCATTGTGCGAGCTGCTTCTTTGAGTGATATGTTTCTCTTTTCAACAACTCCATTCTGTTGGGGAGTTCGAGCAGCAGATGTTTGATGAGTGATTCCCATCTTGTTGCAGTATGCTTCAATCTTCTGGATGAGAAATTCTGTTCCTCGATCTGTTCTGATAGAGATAATATTCATCTCTTTCTGTTTTGTGATCTTGTGTAGGAAGTCAGGGAGCTTTTCTAGAGTGTCTTTCTTCTTTAACAAGAAGATGACCCAAGTGAATCTTGAGTAGTCATCTATGATTACTAGGGTTTATTTTCTCCCATTTATGCTTAGAGGTTTGACTGGTCCAAATAGGTCAAGATGTAACAGCTCTAGTACCCTTGATGTTGAATGAGCTGTTTTGCTTTTGAAGGATGACCTGGTCTGCTTTCTAGCTTGGCAAGCATCACATATGTGATCTTTATGATATACTTGATCTAGTAGTCCTTCCACTAACTTTTCTCTGGCAATCCTGTTGATTGATTTAAAGTTTAGGTGGCTTAACCTCTTATGCC
Source organism: Leonotis leonurus (assembly GCA_026898415.1). Classification (NCBI taxonomy): domain Eukaryota; kingdom Viridiplantae; phylum Streptophyta; class Magnoliopsida; order Lamiales; family Lamiaceae; genus Leonotis; species Leonotis leonurus. The sequence continues at coordinate 11,778 of JAPKLX010002374.1, forward strand.
ACAACCAGCTGGTTTCTGATACAGTCTTAGTGACTAAGCAGGTCTCGATCTGATTTGTCCACTGGACAATGTATAATCTATCCTGCAGTTTACCGGTAAGGAGTATTTCATCTCCTTCCTTGTTCTTCACCAGACAATTGTTAGTATAAAAAACAATCTGATTACTGTTAGCACAGAACTGACTTACAGAAAATAGATTGTGACTAAGACCCTCAACATATGACACATTAGTGATAGTGGTCTTGCCAACTTTGATGTTTCCATACCCTCTGGTATATCCTTTTGAATTACATCCAAAAGTAACCTGTGGTCCTGATTTCTCTATGTAGTCTGATAGTAGGTTCTTGTCACATGTCATGTGTTTTGAACAACCACTATCGATTATCCAGATTGCTCCTTTAGCTATCTTGCTTCTTCTTGCTGTCTTCTGATCCTACATTTAATAAAACTTAGCTACCCTTCATCGTCTGAGTGCTTGATTATTAGCAAACGTTCCTTTTCGAATCCAGAACATTCTAGGGTTAGGAACAGAAATATAACAGGTAATGGTGTTCCCATCATTGTCAACTTTAGATAGAGAATGAATTTCAGATGGATGATATCTCTTTATTTCTTCAATCCCTTCTTAACTGGTGCTGTCCTGTTGACATTTTTGTTTGGTTGTGACCTGTTGACATTCTTGTTATGAGCATGATCTTATTTTGTGTAGTAGGCTGGTTGACCCTCTGTTTGTTTGAATCCAGTTTGTTTTACCATTATCTTCTGCGGAAGACCTTTCTTGTTTTTCAAGTCCATTACTTGATCTGGTATGTGCTTCCTTTCTGGTACAAAGTTGATAGTTCCAGAGGATTTTCCTGAGTGACCTGGATATCCTAATCCAGATGTGCCCTTCTGCTGCATATTGATTAGCAGTTTAGCACGTTCGTCACTTTTGTAGATCATCTCTTTTCCTTTCTTGATCTTCTCCTCAGCAATATTGTTTCTTGTAATCAGATCCTTCACTTTTGAATTAAGTGAGTTGATCTCACTGTCTTTGTTCTTGATCTGTTCTTCCAGATCGTTGATTTTAGCAACAAATTGTGTGTTTGCTGTGCTTAGAGTCTGCTCAATTTTCTTTAATCTGTCGTTTTCTTCAACAACTTCTCTAAACAATCTCTTGATGCTTGAGTAACTTTTGAACATTTCATCTATTTCATCCCATGAGTATTCTGCTTGATCTTCACTTTCCTGTTCAAGATTGTTATTATTATTTGAGGAATTTGAGTAGCAGGAATTTACCTCAACATCATCTAGACCGTTGTCCAATCCCACATAGCATTCATTCCAACTTTCTTCGTCATCAGCAATGAAGGCTTCAACATTTTCTGATGAGCTATCTGAGAAATGACTCGAGCTGCTTGAGTTCTGTTCAGCTATCATGGCTTTGCGTTCATATTAAAGCTTTCGATCACTTTTAGCTCTTCGTTCTTCTCTTTGGCTTCTGGACAGATCAAGACAATCTGTTTTGAAGTGACCTGTTCTGCCACATTCTTGGATTTAGCAGTCAGATAGTATGCAAGTGTAATCTGTAGAGCTAGAGGTCTTTGTTGTTTTAGCAGTTTGATTCTTGGATTCATTTTTGTTGGGAAGTGGAGTCCAGCACCTCCCGGAGGGGGGGTCCTCCGTGTATCGTACCCGAGAGAACTTATGGGAGTGCGGCCTGCCTCAGTCGAAAAGGGCCTGCACTACCATTGTTGACGAGAGGTTAACTGAATTGATTAGTACTACTCATACAAACATGGTGCATCATCTTTTCA
>JAPKLX010002375.1:0-13573 GCA_026898415.1 Leonotis leonurus
AGTACTTCAACCAGAAAGTGGTTAACATATGCTCTACCAGAAAGTACCTCAACCAGAAAGTGTCTAAGTCAATATTCAACCAGAAAGACAATAGACCAGAGAGGACACAACCAGAAGGTTAAAAGCAAACGAGAAAGAGCAGAACCAAACCTGTCGATGAAGCATTAAAGACTTTCCATTTAAGATTTGGAAATTGAATCACTGATTGACATGGAGAAGGAAAGCAATCATAGATGATCTGCTTACCAATCATAGAAGATTCAATCAACAAACTCTACAAGGAAAGAAGAGATATAATTGATTGACAATCCACAAATCAAATAACGTCAATCAACAAACGGCTAGAATTTCAAATTCAGAGCCTATATATGTTTGAAGTTTCAAAGTCTGAATATATACTCAAGCTATATACTGCAGAAATACTCTCAAGCATTTTATCTCCAAATCAGACAAAAGCTTCAAACAGTTCGTGATCGCAATCACACCTCGATTCAAGTCTGTCTTATCGAGAGAAGAAGGAGATCTTTACTAGCTAGTAGTTTTCTAGTGGATTAACGTGAAGATAACCTGTTTACAGTAGTTTTCTGTAAGTTGTAAAGGGACACGACCCTTATTCGTGCATAAGTTTCAATAAGGTTTGTAATTGGAACTTGTGGCTCGTTCTTAGCGAGTATAAATAAGAAGAGTATCCTAGTAGTGGATATCTAATCCAGTTTGGATTAGACCGTGGACGTAGGGGGTTTCCCGAACCACGTAAAAATAACTGTGCCATTTAAATTCTGCATTTTATATTCAGTTGTTTTTATTCTGCATCTGTCATACTCATTCAAATCTGCATTCTTAATCAACCTCTAAATACTCGATTAAGTTTTCAAAAGATTTTCTTAACAAGAGCACCGACTAAGTCCACCATTATTCCGCACACAATACATTGCTGGAAATTAAGTTCACGCTTACTTTCTGCCTTGTATATCTCACTTGAGAGATCTTATTTGGATAGAACCTAAACGATTAGATAATCACTTTGTTCTATCAACTTGAGCAATCTGTATTTAAGAATGCTCACATCTCTCTGTTTGAAACAGTCAAGTAAACTGAAAAGGTTTGCATTTGGTGTATTTCCCCCCCCCCCCCATACACCAAACCTTGCTCTTTCGGGACCAACATTTTGTTAAAAACCCTGTATATGCTAAAGTTGGCAAGTCAATCATATAGCTCTAAGAGCAATTTTTAAATGTTTTTGGCATGTGTCCATTGAGTGCTTTATGTACTCACGCCCTGCATGTGTTTCTAAACGTGCAGGTTGAGCTGGGAGATAGCGTGGAGCTGAACACTGTAGTTTATTTTTGGATATGTAAATATTGAGTGAGATTATGGTCATCTTGTTAAACTTTGTTGGACATATTTTGTAAGCCCCGAGTTATATGTCGTCATACATATAGCTCAACCACTCTTTCCGTTGTGAAACTCAGTTTCCTCCTTGTTGTTAATTTGAATGTTTCATACCACTATGTTTGGTTAGCTTATGAAATCCATGTTGGTACTTTACTTTGTGAATCATCATGTTCAACCCTTTTCCTTGGTTGTTTGAGTTTTACCTTTGGTAAATTGAAACCCGAGTTCATAAATTGTACGAGTTTTGTTTTCACTAGAAACAGGGCAGCAGGTTGAAACCCCTTTTCCGTGCGTTTCATCTGTCCGAATTCATGTAAAATGGATACCATTTTAAAGATCTTTTCAATGCCTTTCTAACGGTTCCTTCGGATCTCAATTCGGAGTCCGGAAGAGTAAGTGATGAGCTTTTGAAGTTGAAGTGTCTAATCTGCCCTGAATTTCCTGCGAAAGTTTTTATTTAAATTTATCCTTGAGATTAAACTTCATTTCCAAGAGTTTCTTAAGTTAATCGAGTTGTGGCCTAATTACTTAACTAAGAAAGGGTTGTTGGTCCCGACAGAGCAAGGTTTGGTGTATGGGGGGGGGGGGGGAATACACCAAAATACAAACTTTTCAGTTTACTTGACAAGTTATGAGAGAGTTCAAGCTATTCTGTATAAGAAATTGCTCGAATATGACTTGACAGATCGATAAGCAGATCGATAGCAGTTTAGTCCAAACAGATTACTCTCTTAGTGAAAACACTTAGCTAATAGTAAGAGTGATCTTATTACTTTCTGAGTGTTGAGTGAGTGCGGAATAATGGTGGAATAGTGATTGCTCTTGTTTAGAAAACATTAGTAATAATCCAGAATGTTAAGGAGATTGATTGAGATGCAGATGGATGATAGTGCAGAGAGTTAGAATAATAAACAACTGAAAATAAAGAATGCAGGAATGTAAAGCACACAATTGTTTAACGTGGTTCGGGAAATCTCTACGTCCACGATCTGGTCAAAAACTATACCAGATTATCCACTACTAGGATACTCTACTTCTTTATACTCGTGGAGAACGAGTCACAAGTATCAATCACAACTAGAGAGATACTTATGCACGAAATAAGGGTCGTGTCCCTTTACAACAGATTACCTCTACGTTACCACTAGAAAACTACTAGCTAGCAGGGTGATCTCCTTTCTCTCGATAAGACAGACTTGAATCGAGGTGGTTGGTGTGATGTAGAATCATAGAGTGTTGAAGCTCTAAGTCTGGATAGCTGATTGATTGCTTGAGAGTATAACAGCAGTATAGCTCGCGTATGTGTTCTATATTTCTCCAGATTTCTAACTTCAACTATATAGGCATTGAATTTGAAATTCTAGCCGTTTGTTGATTGACGTGAGATAGATGGTATATTGCCAATCAATGGTTTCCATCATATCTGTTCTTGCCATATAGGAAAGGTTGACTCAATCTTTGAGTTATGGAAAGCAGATTGCTAACGGTCTCTTTCCTTCTATGTGTTAACCGAAGATCTTCTTTCCAATCCCAGTTGGATGGACTTGATCTTGACGTGGCAAGAGCATATGATGTGTAGGATGATGTCAGTTGGTGGATTGATGACTCAATCTTCTGGTTCCTCGCTGTAGGCATCGATCTGGTCACTGTCTGTTACAGCAGATCGATTCCTTTTGGCATGAAATCTTGACTTTCATCCTATTTTAAGTTGAGATTGACTTCTATAGGAATATTTCCTTTACACATTAAGTCATCTCCTAATCTGTTCCATAACAGTATTCACTTTATCTCAAGTGATCTGTTTTTACACGTAGAACAGTAAAAAACTTTAAGACAGCTAAGTGTGTTTCGAAAGACCATCATTAAAACTAACTATCTTAGGGTTCCCAACAATTTCCTCCTTTTTGATGATGTCGAAACCACACTTTACAATGATGTCCTAGCAACTCTTAAGAGTGATCTGGTTTGATGACCAGATAGATGATTGTTCGTTATTTAGGTTATAACGATTTAAGATATTTTATATGTGTTCTGGACAATAGAGTGTTGTCATCAGAAACTTCAAAGAGACTTCATGTATATATAGAGACAAAAAGAGTTTACAGATAGTCATGACAAAAGGTAAGAAATGCAGATCATAATGATAAGAGAATTGTAGCTATCTGCTCTTTCTTCTTTCTTCTTGTTGTCTCTTCATCTTAGCCCTTGTCTCATCCGAGATCAGCTGCACACTCTCATAAATCCCTTCCCTTATCCTTATATAATCTGGATCTTCTGCATCCACCTTGTATCCTCTGTTCTCAGCAAGCTGGTTAATGAAGGTGAGCAGGAATGTCTTATCTGGTAGATCAGTCCCTGGAATGGTGGGGCATGATCTGTATTCTTTCTCGGGTGCAGTGATCTGGATGTTAGCTTGTGCTGCAGCTTTTCTAATCTCTTCCACCAGATCACTAGCATCATTCATGTCTAGATATCGATTGAATGCTTCGTTAGGTGATCCATCAGTGTATGCAGGTTCCTTCAGGAAGTATCTGTAGAGAACGAATGCATTCTTGAGCCCTTCCCATCCATCTCTTAGGTGAACTGGGACCCAGTTGGTCACTCCAGATGGTCTGATGTGAGTCGATGGCCAGCTGGATCCAGTTTTCTTCTTCTTCTTTTGAGTTTGGCTCGATCTGCTAGATGATTTAGATTTTTGAGTGTGAGCAGATGGAGCAGATGGAGGGCTAGCTGTTTGTGCAGAGATCTGCTGCTCCGGTTAACCTATCTCCTTTCCTTTCCCTTTTTCAGCAGCAGCAGATGGCTTTATTTTCTTCCCAGTCCCTTCCCCCTTTTCGACATCAGCAACAACCCTGTTGATAAGTTTCCGGAGGGAAGAGATCTCTTCCTTCAATGCATTGATCGCTTTGTCGGTCTCCACCTTCTGTGTAAGCAGGGATGTGATGTTGAGGTTGGAATCATCAAGCTGCTTTTGAAATGATTTTGTAATGTTGGACAGTTCGGCTGTGTGGCGCTCTACATCTTCCTGGACAATCCCAAATTCGTTGAAATATGTGTCGATCAGTGTTTTTGTGGGATAGCGCAGTTCGCTTAACTTCCGTTCGACAAAATTTTTCCCATTGACCTCAAACTGTCTGAACATGGTCTTGGTGTGTGAGATGGCTTCCTTTAGAATGTCAGCTGTTATGCCATCGGTCTGTTCTTGCACTATGGCATGCACCATGTCCTTCTCTTTCTCAGCGAAGGCAGTGATAATCTTGTAGATTTCTTTGACTTTGAGCTCAGTGGTAAACAGACTTTGATCGATCTGTGCCTTCCTTTCTTCAGCAGCAGCTCGATCATCGTCCATTTTCTTGCTAACTTCTTCAATCTTCAACCTGCATATTCTCCTCAAGTCAGAGTCAACTTGATCGACATGTGTCTTCAAGTGGTCGTTGAACTCTGTGAGTATGCGGATGGCTTCATCTTGAACAGTGGAAAGAGTGCCATACATGTACTTGTCAACTTTCTGGGAGATGAGATCTCTCACTTGTGCATTAGACAGGGATTGATGCTGGGTCATCAATATGTCTTCCAGATTTGACATTTCAATGTATTCATCCATTGTGGCAGCGACAGCTGGGGTGTATATGTTATCTGTGTGTACACCACCCACCCTATGTCCTGCTGGTTCATGTTCTGGTTCATGAACTGGTTCCCCCTCAGCCAGTGCAGTAGTGGGCTGTTCAACTTCAGCCATGGGCTGATCTGGTTTTGTTATTGCTGCAACCCTGTTGGTGAGCATCAGCCTGAGCTACTTCAGCTGCTTCTTCTACAATCGCTTCAACAATCTCTTCATCTTCGTGATCAGAGGTTATACTTTCGAAGAATTGCAGCATCCCAGCCTTCTCATACAAAGATCTCAGATCGATCTTTAACTTGATGGCTTCGTGCTAGGATATGGCTAGTATGTCTTGGGGAAAAGATTCTCGTAGTTCTGTGATGGAAGAAACTCCGAAGGTGTTTAAGAAGATGGCTTCTTCTGCTTTCAGCGCATCGATGGATTTAACCTTGAGCAGAGCATCCAGTACATAGAACTCCTTATCCTTGATGAGAAGCAGGAGTTGAACTCTCTTTGCTGCATCATAGCTCTCAGGAGTGAGCTGGATGCCTGTAAATCATTTGAGAACAGCACGATCTGCCTGTGCTTCAAGTAGTTTTACAACTGTTTTAGCCTTGTGCTTTTCTTCATCTTCACCAGATGATGCATCCTCTCCTTCTGAAACCTCATCGATCTGCTCAAGTGGTTCTGCAGACGATGGACTGGTGGAGTGTGCTGGAGAGAAGTCCTTAGACTGATCTGGATGCAAAGATGAAATGGGGGCCACATCCTCTGGTGGACCACCCAACTGAATTTCTTCTTCCTCAACCTCCTGTTGAGGGAGAATGGTTTCAGCTGCAGCAGGTACCTCAGCCTGGACTTCGTCTGCAAGCTTCTGAAGTCGTCTGCGCTTGGTTTTAGGTGGCTGGGCTGCTGTGGAGATATCTGTGTCAATCGAGCTTGATCTTCTGGTGGTCCTCTTGGTGGGTGTCTTCTCGATTGGTTTCTCATTTGTGATTTTGGATTTGGTGGGTCGATCTGCTCGAACAGATGGAGGAATCCAGATAGGATTCGAATTTCCCATCTCCATCAATGCATTAAAGACTACTGAGTCTTTAACCCTGGCAATCAGATTTGCTGAAATGCCCATTAACATTTCTATCTGATGCTGGTCCTTGGGGAAGTGCTGTCTGGTGTTGAATTCAACAGCAGTATCCCACTGGTGGTGAGGGAAGAATGTTTCCAGCATGAAGCTTATTTTCGTTGAGTGTCTCAAGCTGTTGCGCTTCACTTCAATGCCAGGGGATCCTCCTTTCACGAACATGATCATCTTGGCTTCCTCGGCCAAGAGATCAAATAAAATCCTGCTCCAGTTCACTGGCAGGTTGAGTACCACTGCTGTTAGGATCTTGAATTTCTCAGGGGTAACCTGGTCGTAGGATCCATTGTGGTTGAGAAAGATTCGCTGTACGAATTCAAACAGAATTCTGAATTCTGGAGCGAGAAGTGCACGGACAAACATCCTGTTTGTATATTGGATGGGTATGATCATCACTATCTCCACAACTTCTTGCAGCTGTTCTGCAGTGATTTCCCCAAGGTCAAGACCTTCATCTTTCACTTTGTAAACGTCGTTGATGATGTTGATGACGTTATACGAGGTGTTGCTGATAGTATTCCCTTTACTGACCCTTATGGTTGCCTCATCTCCACCCCTCTCTCCCTGCCATGAGAGGTAGAAGGCGGCAACGTCTTTGGGTAGGAAATGAACTGGGTGTGATGTGATAATATTGTGAAAACCTACAGGAAACATAATAGAGCATATGTGAGCACTATCCTTCCAACAGTGAAGTATAAGTGCCCAAAACAGTTTATGCAGTCTAGCAATCGATATCATAGTAATCACAAGTATATATATATGCAGATGAGTAAAAGCAGTTTATCAACAACATGTATAAGAGATAATATAAGACAAACGGAAACAAGAATCACAAAGCAGTGAACCTTTGCACTGACGGACAAGATCAAATGCCTTTTCCAGTTTGTGAAACCCGAAGGTATCAAGAACTGCGAAGAGGTCTTGGTGCAAGTATGGTTTCAAAAAGGTCGCTTGATCAAGAAAAATAGAGGATTTGGGTGCCATTGTTTCTAGAGCAAAGTGATTTTCGGTGGTAGAGAGAGTTTTGGAGGAGAGAAAATATACAAAGTGTTTGGGAAGATATAAGTGTGAGTGATATATGAAACACCTTATCAATGTATATAGACGAATGAGAAGATAAGTAGAGTAATAAAATATTCAGAAATCCTTCCCTTTTTCAGCTTTCCCGCCTTTCCATGTTCTAGGTTTTCAGTCTATCACCGCCTCTATTTGTCGTATGATGCACGTGCTTTGATCGAATGGTTGTAGTGTGGCGCGTTGTCTTTGTTGCAGTTATTTTTCTCCCTTTTTCTTGATTTGGTAGATATTTCCTCGATCACATTTCCCAATTACTGTACTTAATCATCAAAAATAAAAGATATGATATCTGATGTCAGAATATATATAATTAGTCTCCTTATATAGTTGACCTTTTCCTCCTTAACCAAGTAATGGGATAATTAATAAGAGTTATTAATTTAATATCCACGTGGCATTAATTAAACTGGTCAAGGTCGATCTCTTGCATAGAGAGAACTATCGATCTAGTTGTGCCACTGTCCAATCTGGAGTATTGACTCTTTTAATAATTCTCATTTGGAATTTGATCAATCTGTATTGACATATACTTAGTGATCTGGTGTCAATTCCCTGTTGGAAGTTCACGTGATCTAGATTTTATCAATCTGGTCCATGATGATCTGGTTTTGATTCCCTGTTGGAATATCGAATTTGATCTGGTTTAGATCAATCTGGTCCTTTCTTCAAGATTTAAAAGTCCTAGTTTTCCACAAAGCATCTTAAATATTTCTTCTGGTAATGCCTTAGTGAGAATGTCTGCTCTCTGAACTTCAGTGTGTATTTTCTCAATCTGTACATGTTTTCTTTCAACATGGTCTCTTATGAAGTGATGTCTCACATCAACATGTTTGCATCTGGTATGCAAAACAGGATTTTGTGTGATTGCTATAGCACTTGAGCTGTCACAGAAAATTGGTATTTCCTTGACATCAATCTCATAATCTTTAAGTTGTTGTCTTAACCACAGTATTTGTGCACAACAACTTCCAGCTGCCATATATCCTGCCTCTGTAGTTGAGGTGGCAACTGATGTCTGTTTCTTTGAGAACCAAGAAATCAGTTTATTTCCTAGAAACTGACATGTACCAGATGTTGACTTTCTGTCCAGTTTACATCCAGCATAATTTGAATCAGTGTATCCAGTTAGCTCAAAATTGTCTTCACATGGATACATTAATCCTACATGGGTTGTTCCCTTGATATATCTTAATATCTTCTTAGCTGCTTCCATGTGAGACTCTTTGGGATTTGCTTGATATCTTGCACATACACCTACTGCAAATGTGATGTCAGGTCGACTGGCAGTTAGGTATAATAGTGATCCTATGATTCCTCTGTATTGAGTAATGTTAGCTGGTTTTCTTTCTGGATCTGGATCAATTTTTCCATTAGTCTGCATTGGGATTTTCACTGGGTTACTGTCTTTTAACCCAAATTTGGTCAGCAGATCGTTGATGTATTTTGTCTGATTGATAAAGATACCATCTGGTAGCTGCTTGACCTGCAAACCTAAAAAGAAGCTCATTTCTCCCATCATCGACATTTGGTACTTATTTTTCATAAGTTCTGCAAATTTGTCACACAGATAGGTAGATTGAGATCCAAAAATGATGTCATCTACGTAGATCTGGACTAAGAGAATGTTTTCTTTGACTTTGATGATAAACAAGGTCTTGTCAACAAATCCTCTTCTGAATCCAGATTCTAGTAGAAAAGTTGATAAGGTCTCATACCAAGCTCTAGGGGCTTGTTTTAGACCATAGACTGCCTTAGCCAGTCTGTATACTTTCTCATCTGGATCTGCCTCTTCAAATCCAGGTGGCTGTTCCACGTATACTTCTTCTTCAAGGATGCCATTAAGGAAGGCACTTTTGACATCCATCTGGTATACCCTGAACCGTTTGTGAGCAGCATATGCGAGAAATAGCCTTATAGCTTCTAATCTGGCTACTGGTGCGAATGTTTCATCAAAATCAATGCCTTCTTGTTGATTATAGCCTTTAGCTACCAATCTGGCCTTGTTTCTGACTACTCCACCATTCTCATCTCGCTTATTTTTGAACACCCATTTTACACCTATCACCCCTTGGTGTTTGGGTCTGTCCACGAGATACCAGACTTCATTCCTTTTGAATTCATTGAGTTCTTCTTGAATTGCTGTTATCCAATCTGCATCTTGGAGTGCTTCATAAGCATCAGATGGCTCCATGCGAGAGAGGTAACAGCTCAACAATGCACTTTCTTCATGCATTCTTCTGGTCTTCACACGATCTGATGGGTTCCCAACGATCTGTTCTGGTGGATGATCTTGTATCCATCTCCTTCTCCTGGTCATCTCTTCATCAGATATCTCAGGATCAGGTTGATCTCTTGGTTCCTCAAACTCAGGGTGTGCTGTTGATATAGTTTGAAATGGATTCTCATCTGGACTTTCTTCTGAATTTGGATGTTGGTCATCATTTGTAATAATTGTTTCATTGTCTTCTGTTGATCTGTTTTCATCCAGATTGTGTTGTGATATTCCCCCTTGCTGTGAGATCTCTTCGGCAACAGGTGGAGTGATAATTTCTTCATCCTCACTCTTTGAGTTCCAGATAAGAATATCTTCAAGTAGTAGTTCATTCATCCTTCTGATAGTCACCTGGTTTTCTGTCTGATTTCCATCTGGTGACCTGTACTCAACAATTGACTCATCAAAAACAACATGAGGTGTTACCTCTACAATATGAGAATTCTTATTGTAAACTCGATAAGCTTTACTAACATTAGAATATCCTAAGAATTCTTATTGAAGACCATAGACTGCCTTAGTCAGTCTGTATACATTCTGATCTGGATCTGCTTCTTCAAATCCAGGTGGTTGTTCCACATATACTTCTTCTTCAAGGATACCATTGAGGAAAGCACTTTTGACGTCCATCTGGTATACCTTGAACCGTTTGTGAGCAGCATAAGCTAGGAATAGTCTTATAGCTTCTAATCTGGCTACTGGTGCGAATGTTTCATCAAAATCAATGCCTTCTTGTTGATTATAGCCTTTAGCATCTGGCCTTGTTTCTGACTACTTCACCATTCTCATCTCGTTTATTTTTGAACACCCATTTTAGACCAATTACACCTTGGTGTTTGGGCCTGTCCACGAGATACCAGACTTCATTTCTTTTGAACTCATTGAGTTCTTCTTGCATTGCAGTTATCCAATCTGCATCTTGAAGTGCTTCATAAACATCAGATGGCTCACTGCGAGAGAGATAACAACTTAAGAAAGCACTTTCTCCATGCATTCTTCTGGTCTTCACACGATCTGATGGTTCCCAACGATCTGTTCTGATGGATGGTCTTGTATCCATCTCCTTCTCCTGGTCATCTCTTCATCGGATATCACAGGATCAGGTTGATCATTTGGTTCCTCAAATTCAGGATGTGCTGTTGCTATAGTTTGAAATGGATTTGGACTTTCTTCTGGATTTGGATTTTCATGTTGATCATCATTTGTTAAAATTGTTTCATTGTCTTCTGTTGATGATCTGTTTTCATCCAGATTGTGTTGTGATATTCCCCCTTGCTGTATGATCTCTTCAGCAACAGGTGTAGTGACAATTTCTTCATCCTCACTTTTTGAATTCCAGATAAGAATATCTTCAAGTAATAGTTCATTTATCCTTCTGGTAGTCACCTGATTTTCTGACTGCTTTTCATCTAGTGACCTGTACTCAACAGTAGACTCATCATAAACAACATGAGGTGTTACCTCCACAATATAAGAGTTCTTATTGTAAACTCGATAAGCTTTACTAACATCAGAATATCCTAAGAATATTCCAGGGTCAGTTTTACTATCAAAAGTTTTCAATTGTGATTTCCCATTATTGTGTATGTAACACAGACATCCAAAAGAACGGAAATAAGAAATCTTAGGCTTTCTGCTGTTCCATATCTCATATGGTGTCTTTCCATGTCTGAGTGTGATGGATGATCTGTTTTGAGTGTAGCAGGCTGTGTAGATTGCTTCTGCCCAGAATTTCTTCGGTAGATTGGTTGCATTAAGCATTGTGCGAGCTGCTTCTTTGAGTGATATGTTTCTCTTTTCAACAACTCCATTCTGTTGGGGAGTTCGAGCAGCAGATGTTTGATGAGTGATTCCCATCTTGTTGCAGTATGCTTCAATCTTCTGGATGAGAAATTCTGTTCCTCGATCTGTTCTGATAGAGATAATATTCATCTCTTTCTGTTTTGTGATCTTGTGTAGGAAGTCAGGGAGCTTTTCTAGAGTGTCTTTCTTCTTTAACAAGAAGATGACCCAAGTGAATCTTGAGTAGTCATCTATGATTACTAGGGTTTATTTTCTCCCATTTATGCTTAGAGGTTTGACTGGTCCAAATAGGTCAAGATGTAACAGCTCTAGTACCCTTGATGTTGAATGAGCTGTTTTGCTTTTGAAGGATGACCTGGTCTGCTTTCTAGCTTGGCAAGCATCACATATGTGATCTTTATGATATACTTGATCTAGTAGTCCTTCCACTAACTTTTCTCTGGCAATCCTGTTGATTGATTTAAAGTTTAGGTGGCTTAACCTCTTATGCCACAACCAGCTGGTTTCTGATACAGTCTTAGTGACTAAGCAGGTCTCGATCTGATTTGTCCACTGGACAATGTATAATCTATCCTGCAGTTTACCGGTAAGGAGTATTTCATCTCCTTCCTTGTTCTTCACCAGACAATTGTTAGTATAAAAAACAATCTGATTACTGTTAGCACAGAACTGACTTACAGAAAATAGATTGTGACTAAGACCCTCAACATATGACACATTAGTGATAGTGGTCTTGCCAACTTTGATGTTTCCATACCCTCTGGTATATCCTTTTGAATTACATCCAAAAGTAACCTGTGGTCCTGATTTCTCTATGTAGTCTGATAGTAGGTTCTTGTCACATGTCATGTGTTTTGAACAACCACTATCGATTATCCAGATTGCTCCTTTAGCTATCTTGCTTCTTCTTGCTGTCTTCTGATCCTACATTTAATAAAACTTAGCTACCCTTCATCGTCTGAGTGCTTGATTATTAGCAAACGTTCCTTTTCGAATCCAGAACATTCTAGGGTTAGGAACAGAAATATAACAGGTAATGGTGTTCCCATCATTGTCAACTTTAGATAGAGAATGAATTTCAGATGGATGATATCTCTTTATTTCTTCAATCCCTTCTTAACTGGTGCTGTCCTGTTGACATTTTTGTTTGGTTGTGACCTGTTGACATTCTTGTTATGAGCATGATCTTATTTTGTGTAGTAGGCTGGTTGACCCTCTGTTTGTTTGAATCCAGTTTGTTTTACCATTATCTTCTGCGGAAGACCTTTCTTGTTTTTCAAGTCCATTACTTGATCTGGTATGTGCTTCCTTTCTGGTACAAAGTTGATAGTTCCAGAGGATTTTCCTGAGTGACCTGGATATCCTAATCCAGATGTGCCCTTCTGCTGCATATTGATTAGCAGTTTAGCACGTTCGTCACTTTTGTAGATCATCTCTTTTCCTTTCTTGATCTTCTCCTCAGCAATATTGTTTCTTGTAATCAGATCCTTCACTTTTGAATTAAGTGAGTTGATCTCACTGTCTTTGTTCTTGATCTGTTCTTCCAGATCGTTGATTTTAGCAACAAATTGTGTGTTTGCTGTGCTTAGAGTCTGCTCAATTTTCTTTAATCTGTCGTTTTCTTCAACAACTTCTCTAAACAATCTCTTGATGCTTGAGTAACTTTTGAACATTTCATCTATTTCATCCCATGAGTATTCTGCTTGATCTTCACTTTCCTGTTCAAGATTGTTATTATTATTTGAGGAATTTGAGTAGCAGGAATTTACCTCAACATCATCTAGACCGTTGTCCAATCCCACATAGCATTCATTCCAACTTTCTTCGTCATCAGCAATGAAGGCTTCAACATTTTCTGATGAGCTATCTGAGAAATGACTCGAGCTGCTTGAGTTCTGTTCAGCTATCATGGCTTTGCGTTCATATTAAAGCTTTCGATCACTTTTAGCTCTTCGTTCTTCTCTTTGGCTTCTGGACAGATCAAGACAATCTGTTTTGAAGTGACCTGTTCTGCCACATTCTTGGATTTAGCAGTCAGATAGTATGCAAGTGTAATCTGTAGAGCTAGAGGTCTTTGTTGTTTTAGCAGTTTGATTCTTGGATTCATTTTTGTTGGGAAGTGGAGTCCAGCACCTCCCGGAGGGGGGGTCCTCCGTGTATCGTACCCGAGAGAACTTATGGGAGTGCGGCCTGCCTCAGTCGAAAAGGGCCTGCACTACCATTGTTGACGAGAGGTTAAATGAATTGATTAGTACTACTCATACAAACATGGTGCATCATCTTTTCA
>JAPKLX010002940.1:0-11766 GCA_026898415.1 Leonotis leonurus
TTTAGCATTCTGTCTTGAGACTTGCTGGTTTGAGACTCTCTGGTTTGAGACTCTCTGATTTAGCACTCTGTCTTGAGACTTGCTGGTTGAGCTTTCTGTCTTGAGACTTAGCTTTCTGTTCCAGCCTTCTGCTTGAGACTTGCTGGTTTTAGCGTTATGTCTCTAACTTAGTCTTCTGCTCCAGCTTTCTGTTCCAGCCTTCTGCTTGAGACTTGCTGGTTTTAGCATCTGTCCAAGATATCTTCTATCGTTCTGTTTGAACCAGTTTCGACTATCTGTTATGCTGAAACCAAATAGAAGGTACAGAACATGTATAATATCAAGTGTGTTTTGAAAAACCATCATCAAAACTTAGAGATGTTATAGGGTTCCCAACAATTTCCCCCTTTTTGATGATGTCAAAACCACACTTAGTAAAAACAATGTTACTTGTATCATGTTCTGGACAGACAGGTTAATTTGTTATTTAAGTTAAATAACAGTAAATAACAGAGAGATAAGAAAAACTCCAAATTCATTGATGTGTGAATTGTTGAGTACAAAAGATTAACAGAAGATATAAAGAATTGTCTATGAAAACCATCTTGCAGCTCCACCCTTCCTCATCTTCTCCCTCTGTGCATCAGAAACCAGCTGGATACTTTCATATATCCCATCTCTAACTCTGGCGTAGTTAGGATCATGGTTATCTATCTTGTATCCTTTGATTTTGGCCAGCTGGTTGATGTAGTTGAGAATATAAGTCTTGTCAGGTAAGTTGCTCCCAGGTATGGTTGGGCAGATCATGTACTCTTTCTCTGGAGCTTTTATCTGAATTTTGGCCTCTCCTGCTGCTGTTCTGATTCTCTTTATGAGGTCTTGATCTCCAAAATTCTCCAGATATCGAATGAAGTCTTCATCTGGTGTCGACTCTGAGTATGTAGGCTCCTTCAAAAAATATCTGTTCAAAATAAAGCCTTGCTTCACTTTCTCCCAATCGATCTGATCTTCTTCTGGAACCCAAACATCTGTTGGAGTCTGTTTCTTTAGAGACAGGTTCCAGGAGAAGGCTTTCTTCTTCTTCTTTTTGGATTGAGTGGTGGAAGCAGATGACTGTTGTTGTGACCTTTCTGTTGATGTAGGTGAAGAGAAGGGAGTTTGAAAAGATTTCTCCTTAGCTTCCTGGGCCGCCAGCTTCCTCTCCCTTTCTGCCTGTTCTTTGTAAAATTGAGCTCTGAATACTGGATCACACGCTTGATCCATGCTCACTCCGAATAGCAGCAGCTCTGCTATCTGATCCCCTTCATCTATAGGCTTCTTGCCTTTGTCTTTGGGGGTTGCAGATGTAGTTTGAGCTGGTTCAGATCCTAGAAGAGTAGGGTCTGGTCTGGGAGGAGTGGTAGCTCTTGGTTGGGTTGATACTGGTACAGATGCTTCTGGTGCTGGTGCTGTTGCTTCAGCAGACGCCTTGCTGCTTCCCTTTCCACCCTTTCCTCCAGAGATTTCCCCCTTTTTGACATCATCAAATAGGGTATTGATGAGTGTACGAAGGGAGGCGATCTCCTCAGACATCTTCTCCATTTTCTCCTCAGCATCTGCCTTGTATCCAAGCAAGAGATTAACAGTTTGATCAGAGGCGTCCATTTTCTGCTCTAGCCTGCTGTTCATGATTGACAAAGTTTTGTCATAAGTTTCTTGGAGTTCTTCTACAGCAGCTAGGCGGGTGTTCTGGTGCTCAAACTCTTCGGGGGTAGGATAAAGAAGCTCATTCAGTACATCCATTTGATGTTCTTGCAGTAGGTCCACAAATTTTTCTTTTTCAAATGTGGCCAGTTGAGAATGGATAAGTAAGTTGGCGTCTTCCTTTAATTGAGCAGCGAGTTCGGTTCCTTTCTGGTTTACAGCAGCAGCAATCATCTCTGTCTGCTTTGCCAGAAGGTCAGCTATTAGAGTAGTGGCCTTGTCTGCTTTTTCTTCAATGCCTGTCAGGCGCAAATGGAGCTTTTTCTGGTCAGCTTCATGGACCTCTCTGTCATCATCCATCTTCTTGTTCAGATCGTCTCTGATCTTTCTGATTTTGCCCCTGATATCTCTATCCATGTCATTGACGTAGTCCTTCTGGTGTTGGTTAAAATCAGAAAGGACCTGGGTGGCTTTGTCTTGGAGGATGTTGCAGGTGTCTGTCAAGCAATTTTCAACTCGAAGGGTAATGAGATTGTCGAGTTGATAGTTGTTGAAGGGTCTTGTTTCTCTTTCCAGCAACTCTTCCAGAGTGTAGAAATTCACGTGCTTCTTCAATTTCTGCGCTGCTCCCTGTGTGAAAATCTCATTACTGGGCTCACCTCCAATGGCCTGGCCCACTGGTTCATCATCTCCGGAATCCAGATCAATAATGGGTGTTTTCTTGGGAGACTGACTTATTGTTGGAGTTTTCTTGGGAGACTGACTTTCTGTAGGTGCTCCCTGGTCTGGTTGTGGTTGTTGTTGAGGTTGTGCAGAACTTGATGTGGGCATGTCAATCTTCAGTGCTTCTGCCTCCTGCTTCATGAGGCTCGAAATTAGTTGGGGAAATTCTGCTCTCACTTCCTGGACAGTAGTAACCTGGAGTAGACTCAGTAGAGTGGCTTCTTCTTTCTTCAATTCATCGATTGATTTGAGCTGGAGCAAGGCATCAAATATATAGTACTCACTGTCCTTGACCAGCAAGTAGAATTTGACTCTCCTAGCGGCTCCCAAGCTCTCTGGTAGCTGAGTGATTCCAGGAAATTCTTGCAAGACAGAATGTTCTGCCTCATTCTCCAACAGGTGGATGACATTCTCTGCTTGTTGTTTTCTCACTTCCTCCTCATCAGCAGATTCTTCCTCCTCTTCTTCACTGATTCTCTCCATTCTGCTCGGAGAAGGAGTAGCTGTTCTGGCTGGAGAAAAGTCTTTCTCTGTCTCCACCTCAGTTGTCTGTGGTGCCTCTTCTACTTGTTCTGGCAAGTCAGACTGTTCTGCTGTGGCTGCTGGTGGTGGTGATGATTCTTGAACTTTGTGAAGTCTGCGTTTCTTCTGTTTTGGCAGAGAAGCAGAGGTTTCTGTCTCAACAGAACTACCTCTCTTTCTGGTTGCCTTCTCTTTCACCACCTTCTCCTTTTTCTTCTCAGCACCTTTAGTAGGTGGAACCCAAGTGGGGTTGGAGCTACCCATCTCCAGTGCAGCAACACGGTGCACTTCATCAGTAATCTTGTTAAAGAATTGAGGGGCAAGTCCCATGGACATCTCTAACTGGTGCTGGTCTTTGGGAATGGAGTGATTTATGTTGTACTCCTCAGCATCATCCCACTTTTTCTGCTTGAAAAATTTTTCGATCATCAAGCTGATCTTGGTGGAATGTCTCAGGTTTCTCCTAACTTCCACCGAAGTACCTCTGCCCTTGCTATCTTTGGTGTAAGTCACCAACTTTGCTTCCTTAGCCATCAATTCAAACAAAATTCTGGTCCAGTTGACTCGAAGATTGAGAATAATCGCTGTGAGGATGCGAAACTTCTCAGGAGTCACTTGATCATATGATCCACTGTGGTTGAGAAAGATCCGTTGAACCACTTCTAACAATAGCTTGAATCCAGGTTGGAGTAGAGATCTGTGGAACATCCGTCCAGTGTAAGAGATGGGTATCACCATCATGATCTCAATAGCCTCCTGCAATTGTTCCATTGTGATATCTTCCAGAGCAAGACCTTCATCTTTCAGCCTGTAAGTTTGACTGATCATTTCAATCACATTGTACGGTGTTTTGCTTGTTCTATCACCAATCGGCATCAGCACATCTGCTTCAAATCCGTGCTTGTCATTCTGCCATGTCAGATAGAATGTGGCAACTTGCTTTGCCAAGAACATGTTTGGGTGTGCAGTAACAATGTTGCAAAAACCTTGCATCACAAAAACATTCAACACAAGTATATACATATTCATCAGTTCATATGAACAAGATGGGCGTCTAGCATAAAAAGAAAATCATAACAGATTCAGAATGATTCATAAGCAAGTAATATTTCAAGCATACTGCAGATAAGGTAAAAACTAAATAAAAAAAATTAACCTTTGCAGCGTTTGACCATTGCAAAGATTTCTTCAAGTTTTCGAAAACCGTGAGTGTCAAGGACTGCATACGGTTCAGGTGAAAGAAAGCGCTGAACCTCAGCAACGTGTTGAAGAAAAAGAGAAGTTTGAGGGGCCATAGTCAAACGCAAAAACAGCTTTGGAGAAGAGTTGCAGAGATTTGGGAAAACTTAAGTGCTTAGAATTTTGAGAAGTGCTCAGTGCGATAAAGTGAAGGTGAACAGTTAAGAGGGGATATCGCACATATATAGCAAAATTTATTAAGCACAAAGAGAATAAAAAAATGAAAGAAAATCGAAGAGTTGAAAAGATTTCCTCCCTTTTTAGATTTTTCCCGCTTCAGGATTTGTTTTGCCGCCTTTCCTTGCGTGAGATGTACGCTCTAAATCCTAGGGTTTATATGCGAGCGTGTCTGTATCTCTTACTTTTGGCAACTTTCCTTTTTCTGTCTTTTGCAGGGATTTCCTCGATCCCAGTTCCCAAAGTTGTGCTAATCATCACAGAGATGAGAGATTTGTAGTAAATCAAGGATAAAAATATCTTTTACAGTCTGTAACCTAGGAAAGTGCCGTCATTTATCTCGACGCTTCAATTTCCTTAAAAGTTCCCCCTTGACTTAGCATTTAAGAAATAATTTTCACTTGGCTTTCTAGTGAATTTATAGAGAAAATTATGCCACGTGTACTTTGTTTCAACTGTGCTTTCTGGTAACTATCTGGTAGCCTTCTGGTATTAGCTATCTGGTAGCCTTCTGGTGTTGGCTATCTGGTAGCCTTCTGGTATTGGCTATCTGGTAGCCTTCTGGTCATGTTCATCCAGACTGAGTAGTCCTAGTTTTCCACACAGCATCTTAAATCTTTCATCTGGTAATGCTTTAGTTAGGATATCAGCACGTTGGATGTCTGTATGAATCTTCTCAATCTTGATATGCTTTCTCTCTACATGATCTCTGATAAAATGATGTCTTACATCGACATGTTTACATCTTGTGTGGAGTACTGGATTCTGTGTTATAGCTATAGCACTTGAGCTGTCACAGAATATAGGTATCTCCTTTACATCAATCTCATAGTCTCTTAATTGCTGTTTCAACCAGAGTATCTGTGCACAACAGCTTCCAGCAGCCATATATTCTGCTTCTGTGGTTGATGTAGCAACAGACGTCTGTTTCTTTGAAAACCAAGATATCAACTTGTTTCCAAGAAATTGACATGTTCCAGAGGTAGACTTTCTGTCCAGTTTGCATCCTGCATAATCTGAATCAGAATAGCCTGTAAGTTCAAAGTTATCATCTTGTGGATACCAGAGACCAATATTAGCTGTGCCTTTAAGATATCTAAGTATCTTTTTGGCAGCTTCCATATGTGATTCTTTAGGATTTGCTTGATATCTGGCGCAGACTCCAACGGCATATGTGATATCTGGACGACTTGCTGTAAGATATAGCAGAGAGCCAACAATTCCTCTATATTGAGTAATATTAGCTGGTTTTCCTTCTGGGTCTGGATCTATCTTTCCATTTGATTGCATAGGAATTTTTACTGCTCTGCTATCTTTCATTCCAAATTTGACTAGCAGATCATTGATATACTTTGCTTGATTAACAAAGATACCATCTGGTAATTGCTTTACCTGCAGTCCTAAAAAGAAATTCATCTCACCCATCATGGACATCTGGTATTTGTTCTTCATTAGTTCAGCAAATTTGTCACACAGATAGGGAGACTGTGATCCAAAGATTTTGTCATCGACATATATCTGGACCAACAGAATATGTTCTTTGACTTTGATGACAAATAGTGTCTTGTCAACAGAACCTCTTCTAAAGCCTGATTCCAGTAAGAATGTTGATAAAGTTTCATACCACGCTCTGGGTGCCTGTTTCAATCCATAGACAGCTTTGGCTAGTCTATATACCTTCTGGTCAGGATTTTCTTCTTCAAAACCAGGTGGTTGCTCAACATACACTTCTTCTTCAAGTATGCCATTAAGGAATGCACTTTTAACATCCATTTGGTATACTTTGAATCTCTTGTATGCAGCATATGCTAAAAATAGCCTGATTGCTTCTAATCTGGCCACTGGTGCAAAGGTTTCATCAAAATCGATACCTTCCTGTTGATTGTATCCCTTTGCAACAAGTCTAGCTTTGTTTCTGACTACTTCTCCATTCTCATCACGTTTGTTTTTAAATACCCATTTTACACCTATCACTCCTTGATGTTTTGGTCTGTCAACCATATACCAGACTTGGTTTCTTTTGAACTCATTGAGTTCTTCTTGCATAGCTATGACCCAGTCTGCATCTCTAAGTGCTTCATAGGTGTCAGAGGGTTCAACACGTGACAGATAACAACTGAGAAGTGCACTTTCTCCATGCATTCTTCTAGTTCTTACTCTATCTGTTGGGTTCCCAACAATCTGTTCAGAAGGGTGATTTTCTTGAATCCATTTCCTTCTGCTAGACATCTCCTCTTCTGATGTCTCCTGTTCTGGTTCACTTGTTGGGTCCTCAAATTCTGGATGAGAAGTTTGGAATGGATTTTCATCTTCTGGTTCTTCTTGATCATTATTCCAACCATTTGTATTGCTTGATTCTTCTGGTTGATCTGGTTCTGGTTCATTAAGATTATTTTCACCTTCTGGCTGATTGCCTTCTGGTGTTGTCTGTTCTGTTCCCCCTTGCTGTAAGCTTTCAGCTTCAGCATTGTTTGGAATTTCAACTTCATATTCTTCTGATGTATTCCAGATTAGAATATCTTCTAACAGAACTGCTTTTCCTTTCTGATTCTTGTTCTGGACTGCTTTCTGGTTTATGTTCTGGTCAAGTGTTTGATCAATGTCTAGCTCTCTGTCACTAATAACAGATTCATCAAACACAATATGAGGTGTTACTTCCACAATGTGAGTCCTCTTGTTAAACACTCTGTAAGCTTTGCTAACATCAGAATATCCTAAAAATATTCCTGGATCAGCTTTGCTATCAAAAGTTTTCAACTGAGATTTCCCATTATTGTGTATGTAACACAGACAGCCAAAAGAACGAAAATAATGAATCCTGGGTTTTCTGTTGTTCCATATCTCGTAGGGTGTCTTCCCATGTCTGATGGTGACAACTGATCTGTTCTGGGTGTAGCATGCTGTATAGATGGCTTCTGCCCAAAATTTCTTAGGCAGTCTGGTTGCGTTGAGCATAGTGCGAGCTGCTTCTTTTAATGATCTGTTTCTTCTCTCAACTACTCCATTCTGTTGAGGAGTTCTTGCAGCAGATGTCTGGTGAGTGATACCCATCTGGTTGCAATATTCCTCAACCTTCTGGTTTAGAAATTCTGTTCCACGATCTGTTCTGATTGTGGTAACAGAAATTTCCTTTTTCTTGGTGATCTTGTTGAGAAAAGATGGCAGCTTCTCCAGAGTCTCTTTCTTCTTATACAAGAATATTACCCAAGTAAATCTTGAATAATCATCAATGATGACTAGAGTATATTTCCTGCCATTTATACTTAAAGGTTTAACTGGACCAAACAAGTCTAAATGCAGTAACTCTAATATTCTGGTTGAGCTCTGGACAGATTTGCTTGAAAAAGATGATCTGGTCTGCTTTCCAGCTTGACATGCTTCACATATGTGATTCTTGTCATATATTTGTTCTGGCAGACCCTCAACTAGTTTCTCTCGTGCAATCTTGTTGATTGTTTTGAAGTTGAGATGACTTAATCTTTTATGCCATAACCAACTCGTTTCTGACACTGTCTTAGTGACCAGACAGGTCTCTATCTGATTGTTCCATTGCACAATATATAGTCTATCCTGCAATATCCCGGTAAGGAGTATCTCATCTCCTTCCTTGTTCTTCACCAGACAGTTGTTAGTGTCAAAAATAATTTGATTACCATTGGTGCAGAACTGACTTACAGAGAATAAATTGTGGCTGAGACCTTCAACATATGAAACATTTGATATGGTGGTCTTGCCAACTTTTATGTTACCATACCCTCTGGTATATCCTTTTGAATTGCATCCAAAAGTGACTTGAGGTCCTGGTTTCTCAATGTAGTCTGTTAGTAGATTCTTGTCGCAGGTCATGTGCTTAGAACATCCACTATCAATTATCCAGATTGTTCCTTTTGCAGCTTTGCTTCTTCTTGCAGTCTTCTGGTCCTGCAATTAAATAGACTTAGCTACCCTTTATTGTCTGGGTGCTTGGTTATTAGCAAAGATCCCTTTCTGAATCCAGAATGACTTTAAATTGGGAACAGTAAAGTAGCTAGTGATGATATTCCCATTTCCATCAACAGAGGACTTTGATTGAAGAACAGAAGGATAATATCTCTCTGATCCTTTACTTTCTGTTTTCTTCTGTGATGTCCTGTTGACCTTATTTCTGGTCTGTTGATTGGATTCAGTGTAGTAGCCAGGATGTCCTTTTGTTTGATGATATTGTCTGTTACCAGATTGTTTAACCATCATCTTCTGGGGAAGATCTTTCTTATTTTTCAAGTTTATCACATGATCTGGTACTTGTTTCCTTTCTGGTACGAATTTTATTGGACCAGCTACTTCTTCTGAGTGACCTGGATATCCTAATCCAGCAGAGCCTTTCTGTTGTATGTTGATAAGCAACTTGGCACGTTCATCACTCCTGTAGATCATATCTCTACCTTTCTTTATCTTCTCTTCAGCAATGTTATTTCTGTTGATAAGATCTGTGATCTTTGAGTTCAAAGAATGAATCTCACTGTCTTTATTCTTGATCTGTTCTTCCAGATCGATAGACTGGGCTGAAAACTTCGTATTTGCTTCGCTTAGGAACTTTATGGTATCATTCATCTTTTCATTCTCTTTTATAGCTTCAGAAAATAACTTCTTGATGCTTGTATAACTTTCAAACATCTCGTTGATTTCTTTCCATGTAACTTCTGGTTCATCTTCATTACCTGAATCATAATCAGATTTATCTGAAGATTGAGAGTCATGAGAATTTACCTTATTTTGGTCGAGTCCATTGTCTAAGCCCATGTAGCATTCATCCCATTCATTGTCTGTCTCTCCAACGTAAAAAGCTTCATCATTTTCTGATGAGCTATCTGTTAAGTGACTTGAGCTGCTAGAGTCCTCTTCTGCTATCATAGCCTTGCGTTGAGCCTTAAGTTTTCTGTCTCTCTTAGCTCTTAGTTCTTCTCTCTGGCTTTTGGATAGGTCAGGACAGTCTGACTTGAAATGACCTGTTCTTCCACAACCATAGCAAGTATAATCAGCAGGGTTAGTGAACTTGCTATTGCTTTTACTTTCTGTTCTGTTAACAGATTGTTCTGTCTCTTTATTTTTCTGGTATCTATTCTTGTTGTCTTTGTAGAATCTACGATACTTTCTTGATCTGACTTCCATCTTGTCCATCCTTTTAGCAATCAAAGAAAATTCTTTGAGTAGTTTCTCATATCCTCCTTCTGTTGGTGTAGCAGATGATGTTGACTCATCTGTTTTGCACTTCGCTTTGAAGGCAGTCTCTTTCTCCTTCTTTGTGTTATTTTCACTCTTCTTGCTGGAGGAGTGATCTGGTCCATGTATCCTTCTGATATCACATTCATGGACAGCCAGATGATCAAAAAGTGCTTCTACAGATAGATCATTGAAATCAGCACGTAGAGGTTGCATAGCTGAATAGATTTCCCAGCTCGGTGGTAAGGCTCTAAGAATCTTGAGATTCTTCTCTCTCTGTGTGTACTTGTCCTTTTTGAAGGCAGACACTTCAAGTAATATTTCAGTGAACCTGTTCTTCATTTGTTCAATGGTTTCTCCAGGCTTCATTTTGAATTCATCGAACTTATTACATGCTAGGGATAGCTTGTTCTCGATCATAGCTTCAGATCCTAGGCTGAGATCTCTTAGTGCTTCCCACATTTCTTTGGCTGTATCAAGATCTTGAATCTTGGCCAGATGAACTCCTTTCACAGTACTGGAGATAACTCCCTTAGCAAAATCATCAAGATTTGCTTCTCTTCTTTCTTCAGAGGTATACTTTCTGGGGTCTTTCAGTACAGATTCTTTGACTACTCCTGTTTCTGTAATTCGAGTAGTTTCTTCTGTAATAGCCAAAGGTCCTTCTTCTATCACCTTCCACATCAAACAGTGATGAGCTTTGAGACACATCTTGATTCTGAAACTCCATTCTCTGTAACCTTGAATGGAAAATTCTTCGCAAGCCCTGATAACAGAAGATTCCATAACATATAATATGCAGATGATTAAAAGATTTTCTAGATCTATTCAAGTTGACCACGCAGGTATTAACCTTGTGAAACAAAACAATGGTCGTATGAACCACTGCTCTGATACCACTTGTTGGTCCCGAAAGAGCTAGGTTTGGTGTATGGGGGGGGAATACACCGAACGCAAACTTTTTCAGTTTACTCGATCAGATTGGATAGAGAGTTTAAGCTTTTCTCGTTGTGAGATTGCCAGAGATGACAGACCAGATCGATCACCAGATCGATATCAATTTGTCCAGATAATACTCTCGTGAATCACACTTAACAGCAGATCAAGAGTGATCTTGAAGTTCAGTAAGTGTCGTGTGTGCGGAATATGGTGGACTTAGTTGGTGCTCTTGTTTAGAAAATCTTTTGGAAACTTAGTCAAGCCTTTAGAAGATAGATTAAGAATGCAGGTTTGAATGAGTATGATAGATGCAGAATAAAAACAACTGAATATAAAATGCAGAATTTAAAAGGCACAGTTATTTTTACGTGGTTCGGGAAACCCCCTACGTCCACGGTCTAATCCAAACTGGATTAGATATCCACTACTAGGATACTCTTCTTATTTAACCTCGCTGAGAACGAGCCACAAGTTCCAAGTACAAACTGGTTTGAAACTTATGCACGAATAAGGGTCGTGTCCCTTTACAACTTACAGAAAACTACTGTAAACAGAGGCTATCTTCACGTTAATCCACTAGAAAACTACTAGCTAGTAAAGATCTCCTTCTCTCGATAAGACAGACTTGAATCGAGGTGGTTTGGTGTGATTATGATCACGAACAGGTTGGAGCTTAAGTCTGATTTAGAGATAGAGTGCTTGAAAGTGTTTCTGCTGTATAGCGCTTGTGAATATTCTTGTTTTTCTTTTCAGACTTTAAATCTTCAAACTTATATAGGCTCTGAATTTGAAATTCTAGCCGTTTGTTGATTGGCTTGATTTGATTTGTTAATTGCCAATCAATCGTATCTCTTATTTCCTTGTAGATTTGTTGATTGAATCTTTTATGAATGGTAAGCAGATCATCTGTGATTTGCTTTCCTTCTTCATATCAATCAATGATTCAGTTTCTATTTCTTTGATGGAAAGTCTTTAATGCTTCATTGACAGATTTGGTTCTGCTCTATCTGGTTTGCTTCTACCCTTCTGGATGTATCCTTTCTGGTCTAGTGACTTTCTGGTTGAGATGCTTTTCTGGTTGAGCATACGTTAACCATTTTCTGGTTGAACTACTTTCTGGTAGACAATGCTTTCTGGTAGGAGTACTTTCTGCTCGAAGCATCTTCCATCTTTCTGTTTGAAGCCTTTCTGGTTTTAACTTTCTGTCAAAGTTGACTAGCTTCATTTTGAGACTTTCTGGTTTAGCATTCTGTCTTGAGACTTGCTGGTTTGAGACTCTCTGGTTTGAGACTCTCTGATTTAGCA
>JAPKLX010003152.1:0-11526 GCA_026898415.1 Leonotis leonurus
TGACAAATTTTAAGAGAGTTCAAGCTATTCTGTATAAGAAATTGCTCGGCAGATGACTAAACAGATTGATACATAGATCGATACCAGTTTAGTCCAAACAGATTGCTCTCTTAGTGAAAACACTTAGTCAATAATAAGAATGATCTTATTACTTTCTGAGTGTTGTGTGTGCGGAATAATGGTGGATTTAATGAGTGCTATTGTTTAGAAAACCTTAGGAATTATTCAGATTGTTAAGCAGATTGATTGAGATGCAGATTTATATGATAGTGCAGATGGTTAGAATAATAAACAACTTGAAAGTAAATAAGCAGGAATGTAAATAACACAGTTATTTAACGTGGTTCGGGAAATCCCTACGTCCACGATCTGGTCAAAAACTAGACCAGATTATCCACTACTAGGATACTCTGCTTGTTTATACTCATGGAGAACGAGTCACAAGTATCAATCAATGCTAGAGAGATACTTATGCACGAAATAAGGGTCGTGTCCCTTTACAACAGATTACCTCTACGTTACCACTAGAAAACTACTAGCTAGCAGGGTGATCTCCTTTCTCTCGATAAGACATACTTGAATCGAGGTGGGTTGGTGTGATGTAGAATCACAAATCTCTTGAAGCTCTAAGTCTGGATCAAAGTTGATAGCTTGAGAGTATATTAATAGTTTAGCTCGCGTGTGTTATCTTATACCAGACCATGGCTCCAATTTATATATATAGGCATTGAATTTTAAAATTCTAGCCGTTTGTTGATTGGCATGTGATTGATTGTTGATTGCCAATCAAAGATATCCATCATATCTGTTCTTTCCATGTAGAGTATGTTGACTCAATCTCCAAGTTATGGAAAGCCAATGGTTTCTTTCCTTCTATGTGTCAACCGAAGATTCTCTTTCCAATCCCTGTTGGATGGACTTCAATTTTGTCGTGGCAAGATGGTATGATGTGTAGGATGATGTCATCTGGAGGTTTGATGACTCAATCGATCTGTAACTCTCGATCTGGTCATCGATCTGTCCGCTGTCTGTTACAACAGATCGATTCCTTTCTTGGCTTGAAATCTTGGCCCTTCATCCTTTACTATATATATAGAGATGACTTCTATAGGAATAATTCTTTTACATGTCAAGTCATCTCCTAATCTGTTCTTTAACAGAATTCACTTTAAGAGTAGTGATCTTCTTTACATATAGAACAACTAAATAAAAATAACTAAGTGGTTTCGACATCATCAAAAAGGGGGAAATTGTTGGGAACCCTAATGTATTTATAGTTTTGGTGATGATTCTTCGAAACACACTTTACAAATATGTCCTAATAACATATAAAGAGTGATCTGGTTGGATAGCCAGATTGATTATGTTCCATTATTAGGTTATAACGATTAAGGCAATTTATATGTGTTCTAGACAATTAGAGGTTGTCATCAGAAACTCAATGAACTTCCATAGATAAGGCATAATCAGATTACAGTTCATCAAGACAAAAATAGGAATTACATATCATAATGATATGAAAAAGTATAACTATCTGCTCTTCCTTCTTTCTTCTTGCTGTCTCTTCATTTTTGCCCTTGTCTCATCCGAGATCAGCTGCACACTTTCATAGACGCCTTCTCTCACCCTTATGTAGTCTGGGTCTTCAGCATCAACTTTATACCCTCTGTTCTCCACGAGCTGGTTTATAAAAGTGAGCAAGAAGGTCTTGTCAGGCAGATCAGTTCCTGGTATGGTTGGGCACGTTCTGAACTCTTTTTCTGGGGCAGTTATTTGCACTTGTGCCTTTGCCGCAGCTTCTCTTATCTCCTCAACCAAATCTCTGGCATCATTCAGATCCAGATAACGGTTGAAAGCCTCATTGGGTGTCCCTTCACAGTAGGCTGGTTCTCTGAGAAAATACCGGCACATGATGAAGGCATTTTGAAGTCCTTCCCACCCATCTTTTAAATGATCTGGGACCTAGTTGGTCTCTCTTTGTCTCGTTGTTCTGATGGGAGCGGAAGGCCAACCAAATCCAGATTTCTTCTTTCTTTTCAGTGGTTGACTGGATTTGCTCGATCTGCTTGAAGATGATGTCTTTTGAGCTTGAGCAGATGGAGCAGATGGTGGAGTTGTTTGATCTTGTGCTGGTGCTAGTGTTGGTGCAATCTGTTTCTCAGCAGATTGCGATTTCCCCTTCGCAGCTAGTGCCTTCTTCCCCTTCCCAGATTTTTCCCCCTTTTCGACATCATCAACATATATATTGATGAGTGCCCTTAAGGAGGTGATTTCTTCCTTCATCGTCTTAACCTCTTTGTCTGTCTCGATCCTTTGTGTAAGCAGGGAAGTGATGTTGAGATTGGAATCATCGATCTACTTTTGAAAAGATGATTTTGCTTTTAGCAGATCAACCTTATACTCCTCTTGATCTTCCTTTATATTCCCAATCTCATCAAAGTAGGAATCGAGCATTGTCTTTGTAGGATAGCGTAGATCGCTTAACTTCCTCTCTACAAAGTCTTTGCCATCTGTTTCAAATCGCCTGAACATGACTCTTGTGTGTGCATTAGCCTCCTTTACTACATCAGCTGCTACGCCATTTGTTTGTTCCTTGACAATGGTATGGACCATGTCCTTTTCTTGCTTTGCAAACTCAGTGACAATTTTATACATTTCATTCACCTTGAGCTTCATGGTTTCTAGAGTCTGATCGATCTGTGCGTTTCTCTCTTCAGCAGCAGATCGATCATCATCCATCTTTTTGCTCAGCTCCTCCAGTTTCAATCTGCATATCCTTCTCAAATCATAGTCAACCTAGTCAACATGAGTTTTCAGGTGGTTGTTGAACTCTATGAGAATGCGAATGGCCTCATCTTGTACGGTGGAGAGGGTTCCATACATGTACTGGTCCACCTTTTTAGAAATTAAGTCCCTAACTTGAGTATTTGATAGTGATTGATGTTGGGTCATCAATATGTCCTCCAGATTGGTCATCTCCACATACTCCTCCATCGTGGCTGCCACAGCTGGGGTATAGATATCATCAGTCTGTATACCTCCTACCCTCTGTCCAGCAGGCTCATGTTCTGCTTGTGGCTGATCAACTACTGCACTTTGAATTGTGTGTTGCTGGGCTGGTTCCCCCTCAGCCTGTGCAGTGGGGTTTACTGTCTGATCTCCAGCATCAGCCAAGTGCTGATCTGGTTCTGCTTCTGTTGTAGCTGCACCCAGTTGGTGAGCATCAGATGGTTCAGCTTCAATTCTTGCTTCCTCCACAACTCCTTCAATGTTGTCATAAAACTCCAGCATGTTGGCTTTCTCATATGCAGATCGAAGATCGATCTGGAGTTCATTTGCTTCGTATTTTGACATGCCAAGGATGTCTGGCTTGTATGTCTCCCTTAGCTCAGAAATGGAAGATGCAGTGAAGATTTTGAGCAGAGTGGCCTCTTCAATCTGTAGTGCGTGTATGGATCTGGTTCTGAGAAGGGCATCCAAAACATAAAAATTTTTATCTTTTATGAGCAGTAGGAATTTGAGCCGTCTGGCTACTTCATATGTTTCTGGGGTGAGCTGTATCCCAGGAAAGGTCCGAAGAACAGAGTGATCTGCCTCTGTTTCAAGCATTTTTACCACTGTCTCTGCCTTCTTTAATTCCTCCTCCTCATCCGTAGACTCCTCTTCTCCCTCGACCTCCTCATCAATCTGCTCAAGGTGTTTTGCAGATGATGGACTGGCAGTGTGTGCGGGGGAGAAATCCTTGGTTTGATTTGGTTCCAAGGATGAGATGGGAGCTACATCCTCTGGTGGTCCACCCACCAAGACTTCTTCCTCCTCAATCTCCTGTTGAGGGAGAATGGTTTCTGTAACAGCAGGTTCTTCGGCCTGGACTTCATCAGTTAGTTTCTGAAGTCTTCTACGTTTAGGTTTGGGTGGCTGAGCTGCTGTTGAAGCATCAGTGTCAACTGAGCTCGCCCTCCTAGTAACTCTTCTGGTGGGGGTCCTCTCGATGGGTTTTTCTTTTGTAACTTTAGATTTGGTGGACTTCTCTGCTGGGGCAGATGGTGGGATCCAGATGGGGTTAGAGCTACCCATCTCCATCAAGGCATTTGCAAATACTGGGTCTGTCACCCTAGCAATCAGATTAGCTGAAATGCCCATAGACATTTCAATCTGGTGCTGGTCCTTTGGAAAATGCAGTATGGTGTTGAATTCAACTGTTGTATCCCACTGGTGTTGTGGAAGGAAGGATTCTAGCATGAAATTGATTTTGGTTGAGTGTCTTAAACTGCTCCTCTTCACCTCGATCCCAGGGGTACCTCCTTTCACAAAAAGAATCATCTTGGCTTCCTTAGCCAAGAGATCGAACAATATCCTGCTCCAGTTAACCGGTAGGTTAAGCACGATGGCAGCCAGGATCTTCAACTTCTCAGGAGTGACCTGGTCGTAGGACCCGTTGTGATTCAAGAAAATGCGCTGTACGAATTCAAAGAGGATTTTGAATTCGGGAGCGAGTAGTGCCCTTTGGAACATCTTGTTTGTGTAACGGATGGGCACTACCATCACCATCTCTACAGCCTCCTGAAGCTGTTCTTCATTTATGTCTCCTAGACCTAGACCTTCATCCTTCAACTTGTAAACATCGTTTATGATGTTTGTTACGTTGTAGGTGGTGTTACTGATGGTATTCCCTTTGCTAACCCTAATGGTAGCTTCGTTTCCACCCTTCTCTCCCTGCCACGAGAGATAGAATGCGGCAACTTCTTTAGGTAAGAAGTGGACAGGATGAGTGGTGATAATATTGTGAAATACTACAAAGAAATCAAAAGAACAGATGTGAGCACTATCCTTCCATCAATAAAGTATTAGCGCTCAAAAGCAGTTTACAGAGTATAACGATTTCAATACAGTCCAAGTGAACATATACATGCAATTGGGTAAAGACAATTTTCAATACAGGTTTGAGAGATTGCATGCATGATATAGAGCAGTTAAAGAAAGAAACAGCTCATAAAAAATTGAACCTTTGCAGCTCCTAACAAGGTCGAATGCCTTGTCCAGTTTATGAAACTCGAAGGTATCAAGAACTGCGAAAAGGTCTTGATGGATATATGGTTTCAGGAAGTTCACTTGCTCAAGAAATTGCGAAGATTTGGGTGCCATTGTGGTAAAAACAGATTGATTTTTGAAGATTGAGGAATTTTGCAAGAGGAAAAATTTTCGCTGAGTGTTGAAGAAAGAAGAACGGTGTATGTGAGTGATAGAAAAACCGCCTTATCAAAATGTATATATATAGGTAGATTAACTTAAGGTCTACTCTCTTCTCTTTTTCAGTGTTTGATACACGCGCTTTGATCATACGGTTGTAGTGAGACGCGTTGATTTTGTAGCCGTCACTTTTCTTCCTTTTTCTTGAATAGGTAAATATCTCCTCGATCACATTTCCCAAACACTGTACTAATCATCAAAAATAAAAGATTTGGTATATATATGTCAGTAATTAGATATATATATATATATATATATATATATATATATACTATGATTAGGTTGATATGGTCGCCGTATATTGTTGACTTTTCCCCCTTAATCAAGTAGTGGGAATTTTAATAAAGGATTTAATTAATATCCACGTGGCATCAAGTGATCTGGTCCAAATCGATCTCTCGATTAACAAACTATTGTTAATAACATCGATCTGTTTATGCCACTCTCGAGTTTTGGGCATTAATTTTGTTTGATGACCTGTTAATAATTCCCGGTAGAATTTTAAACAATCTGATCATCAATCTTCTATTTTGATGATCTGGTGTCAATTCCCAGTTGGAATTTTACATGATCTGTTTTTATCAATCTGGACTAAGTCCATCTGGTTCTAATTCCTTGTTGAAACATGTTGATCTTGTATCTGTTTCCAGTTGGAATTTTATACGATTTGCTCTAAGACTATCTGGTCCTTTCTTCCAAATTCAATAGTCCTAATTTACCACAAAACATTTTGAACCTTTCTTCTGGTAATGCTTTAGTGAGAATGTCAGCCCTCTGTACTTCAATGTGTATTTTCTCGATCTGTACGTGTTTTCTTTCAACATGATCTCTTATAAAGTGATGTCTTACATCCACATGTTTGCATCTGGTATGCAAAACAGGATTCTGTGTCATAGCTATAACACTTGAGCTATCACAGAAGATGGGTATTTCCTTGACATCAATCTCATAATCTTTAAGCTGTTGTCTTAACCATAGTATTTGTGCACAACAACTTCCAGCTGCCATATATTCTGCCTCTGTGGTTGATGTGGCAACAGATGTTTGTTTCTTTGAGAACCAAGAGACCAGTTTGCTTCCTAGAAACTGACACGTACCAGAAGTTGACTTTCTGTCTAGCTTGCATCCAGCATAATCTGAATCTGTGTATCCAGTTAGCTCAAGGTTGTCTTCACATGGGTACCATAATCCTAAGTGGGTTGTTCCCCTTAAGATATCTTAATATCTTTTTAGCTGCTTCCATGTGAGACTCTTTGGGATTAGCTTGGTATCTTGCACATGCACCTACTGCAAATGTGATGTCAGGTCGACTGGCAGTTAGGTATAGCAGTGATCCTATGATCCCTCTGTATTGTGTAATATTGGCAGGTTTTCCTTTTGGATCAGGATCGATTTTCCCATTAGTCTGCATTGGGATTTTAACTGATCTGCTGTCTTTCAACCCAAATTTTGCTAGTAGGTCGTTGATCTATTTTGTTTGATTAATGAAGATACCATCTGGTTCCTGTTTGACTTGCAGACCTAGAAAGAAACTCATTTCCCCCATCATGGACATTTGATACTTATTTTTCATAAGTTCAGCAAATTTGTCACATAAATGGGTGGATTGAGATCCAAATATGATATCATCTACATAGATCTGTACTAGGAGGATATTTTCTTTGACTTTAATAATGAATAAAGTCTTGTCAACTGATCCTCTTCTGAATCCAGAGTCTAGTAGAAATGTTGATAATGTCTCATACCAAGCTCTAGGGGCTTGTTTAAGACCATAGACTGCTTTGCCAGTCTGTATACTTTCTGGTTTGGATCTGCTTCTTCAAATCCAGGTGGCTGTTCCACATATACTTCTTCTTCAAGAATAACATTGAGGAAAGCACTTTTGACATCCATCTGGTATACCTTGAATCGTCTGTGTGCAACATATGCTAAGAATAGCCTGATTGCTTCTAGTCTGGCTACGGGAGCAAATGTTTCATCAAAATCAATGCCTTCTTGTTGATTATAGCCTTTAGCTACTAATCTGGCTTTGTTTCTGACTACTTCACTATTCTCATCCCGTTTATTTTTGAACACCCATTTTACACCTATGACACTTTGGTGTTTGGGTCTGTCCACTAGATACCAGATTTCATTCCTTTTGAACTCATTGAGTTCTTCTTGCATTGCTGTTATCCAATCTGCATCTTGTAGTGCTTCATGAGCATCAGATGGTTCTATGCGAGATAGATAACAACTTAGCGAAGCACTTTCTCCATGCATCCTTCTGGTTTTCACACGATCTGATAGGTTTCCAACAATCTGTTCTGCTGGATGATCTTGTATCCATCTCCTTCTCCTGGTCATCTCTTCATCTGATATCTCAGGTTCAGGTTGATTTGTTGGTTCCTCAAATTCAGGATGTGAAGTTGAAGATGATTGGAATGGATTCTCATTAGTATTTTCTTCTGGATTTGGATTTTCAGATTGATTATCTTCTGCAATGACTGTTTCATTGCTTGGTGATCTGTTTTCATCCAGATCATGCTGTGTTGTTCCCCCTTGCTGTATGATTTCTTCAGCAATAGGTGGAGTGTTGATTTCTTCATCATTACTTTTTGAGTTCCAGATAAGGATATCTTCAAGTAATAGTTCATTCATCCTTCTTGTAGTCATCTGGTTTTCTGTCTGTTTTTCATCTAGTGATCTGTACTCAACAATAGACTCATCAAAAACAACATGAGGTGTTATCTCAACAATATGAGAATTCTTATTGTAGACTCGATATGCGTTACTAACATTAGAATATCCTAAGAATATTCCAGGGTCAGTTTTGCTATCAAAAGTTTTCAATTGAGATTTCTCATTATTGTATATGTAACACAGACAACCAAAAGTTCGAAAGCAAGAAATCTTAGGCTTTCTTTTGTTCCAAATTTCATATGGTGTCTTTCCATGTCTGAGTGTGATGGATGATCTGTTTTGAGTGTAGCAGGCTGTATAAATAGCTTCTGCCCATAACTTCTTTGGTAGATTGGTTGCATTAAGCATTGTGCGAGCTGCTTCTTTTAGAGATCTGTTTCTCCTTTCTACAACACCATTCTGTTGAGGGGTTCGAGCAGCAGATGTTTGATGAGTGATCCCCATCTTGTTGCAGTATGCTTCAATCTTTTGGTTGAGATATTCTGTTCCTCGATCTGTTCTGATAAAGGTTATACTCATCTCCTTCTGTTTGGTGATTTTGTGTAGAAAATCAGGGAGTTTGCCTAGAGTCTCTTTCTTCTTCAACAGAAAGATGACCCAAGAATATCTTGAGTAATCATCTATGATTACTAAGGTGTATTTTCTCCCATTTATGCTTAGAGGTTTGACTGGACCAAACAAATCTAAATGCAAAAGCTCCAGTGTCCTTGATGTTGAGTGAGCTGTTTTGCTAGTAAAAGATGATCTGGTCTGCTTTCCAGCTTGGCAGGCTTCACATATATGATCTTTATCATATACTTGATCTGGTAGTCCTTCTACTAGTCTTTCTTTTGCAATTTTGTTGATTGACTTGAAGTTCAGATGGCTCAATCTCTTGTGCCATAACCAGCTTATTTCTGATACAGTTTTAGTAACTAAACAAGTCACGATCTGGTTTGTCCATTGGACAATATATAGCCTGTCCTGCAGTTTACCGGTAAGGAGTATCTCATCTCCTTCCTTATTCTTCACAAGACAGTTGTTAGTATCAAAGATGATCTGATTACCATTGGCACAAAACTGACTTACAGAAAATAGATTGTGACTAAGTCCCTCTACATACGAAACATTTGTGATGGTGGTCTTGCCAACTTTTATATTTCCATATCCTCTGGTGTAACCTTTTGAGTTACATACAAAGGTGACCTGTGGTCCTGACTTCTCTATGTAATCTGATAGTAGGTTCTTGTCGCATGTCATATGCTTTGAACAGCCACTATCTATGATCCAGATCGCTCCTTTTGCTATCTTGTTTCTTCTTGCAGTCTTCTGATCCTGTAATTAATTACACTTAGCTACCCTTCAACGTTTGGGTGCTTGGTTATTAGCAAATGTTCCTTTTTGAATCCAGAATATTTTTGGGTTAAGAACAGAAATATAACAAGTAATAATGTTCCCATCATCATCAATTTTAGATAAGGAGTGAATTTCAGATGGATGGAATCTCTCTATTCCATCGTTCTTATGACTCTACTTGATTGGTAGTGTCCTGTTGACATTCTTTGTTTGGTTGCCATTTTTATTTGGCAATGTCCTGTTGACTTTATTTTTATGAGATCGATCTGTTTCTGTGTATGGAGCTGGTTGACCTTTTGTTTGGGAGTTTTGTGTGTAACCAGTCCGTTTTACCATAATCTTCTGGGGTTGATCTACCTTGTTCCTTAGATTTATTACTTGGTCTGGTATCTGCTTTCTCTCTGGTACAAAGCTTATCTTTCCTGAAGATTTTTCTGAGTGACCTGGATACCCTAATCCGGATGTGCCTTTTTGCTGCATATTGATTAGCAGTTTAGCACGTTCATCACTTTTGTAGATCATTTCTTTGTCTTTCTTGATCTTCTCTTCAGCAATATTGTTTCTTGTAATAAGATCCTTCACTTTTGAATTCAGTGAATGAATCTCACTGTCTTTTCTCTTGATCTGTTCTTCCAGATCGTTTATTTTAGCAACAAATTGAGTGTTTGCTGTACTCAGTATATCTTCAGATTTCTTCAATCCATCATTTTCTTCAACAACTTCTCTAAACAATCTCTTGATGCTTGAATAGCTTTTGAACATCTCATTAACCTCATCCCATGAGTATTCAGCTTGATCTTCTATTTCATGTTCCAGATCATTATCATCTGAAGATGTAGAGTTACAAGAATTTACCTCAACTTCATCCAGACCGTTGTCTAGTCCCACATAGCATTCATCCCAACCTTCTTCATTATTAGCAAAGAAGACTTCATCATTTTCTGATGAGCTATCTGAAAAGTGACTCGAGCTGCTTGAATCTTGTTCAGCTATCATAGCCTTGCGCTCGTATTTGAGTTTACGATCTCTTTTTCCTCTTAACTATTCTCTTTGGCTTTTGGACAGATCAGGGCAGTCTGTTTTGAAGTGACCTGTTCTACCACAACCAAAGCATGTGTAGTCTGCTGAGTTAGATGATTAGAGGTTTTACGTGTCTGCTGTTTTGATTCTTCCTTGTTATCAGATCGATCATTGTCACGTTTCTTGTAGAAATTTTTCTTGTTATCTTTGTAGAAGCGTCTGTATTTCTTCGATCTGATCTCCATCTTGTCCATACGTTTGGTGATCATTGCAAACTCTTTTAACAGTTTGTCAAAACCTTTCTCTTCATCTGAAAGTTCAGAAGGTTCATCTGGTTTGCTCTTTGCTTTGAAGGCTACTTCTTTGTCCTTCTTAGAGCTACTTTCTGCCTTTTTGGACAGATGATCTGGTCCTCGAATTCTTTGAATGTCACATTCATGACCTTCAAGATGATCAAATAATGCTTCTGTAGACAGATCATTGAAATCTGCATGGAGAGGTTGCATTGCAGCATAGATCTCCCAGCTAGGTGGAAGTGCTCTGAGAACTTTCATATTCTTCTCCCTTTGAGTATATTTGTTCTTATTGAACGCAGATATCTCAAGAAGAATTCCAGTGAATCTCATCTTCATTTGTTCTATTGTCTCGCCTGGTTTCATCTTGAATTCATCATATTTATTGCAGGCTAGAGATAACTTGTTCTCAATCATAACTTCAGATCCTGGACACAAGTCTCGTAGGGCTTCCCACATCTCTTTGGCAGTATCCAAATCTTGGATTTTGGCCAGATGTACCCCTTTGACTGTGCTAGATATGATCCCTTTAGCAAAGTCATCCAGATTGGCTTCGCGTCGTTCTTCTGCAGTGTATTTTCTTGGATCTTTGGGAACTATCTGTGTAGTTAAACCGGTTGCATTGGTTACTGTCACTTCTTCAGTAATCTGTAGTGGACCTTCTTCAATAACTTTCCACATCAGATAGTGATGGGCTTTGAGTGCCATCTTGATTCTGAAGCTCCATTCTCTATAACCTTGGATAGAGAATTCTTCGCAAGCCCTTACAACAGAAGATTCCATAGCAGATAGAATGCACGTGAATAAAAATAGGTTTTCCTAGATCTATTCAAGTTGACCACGCAGGTATTAACCTTGTGAAACAAAAACAATGGTCATTTGAACCACCGCTCTGATACCACTTGTTGGTCCCGAAAGAGCAAGGTTTGGTGTATGGGGGGGGGGG
>JAPKLX010003501.1:0-11035 GCA_026898415.1 Leonotis leonurus
AAGATTCAGTCAAAGACCCTACAAGGAAAGAAGAGATATGATTGATTGGCAATCCACAAATCAAATCACGCCAATCAACAAACGGCTAGAAATTCAAAATTCAAAGCCAATATATGTTTGGAGATTTAAAGTCTAATGCGACGAGCGCTATTCTACCGAAACATTCTCAAGCAATTCCATCTTACATCAGACAAAAGCTTCAAACCGTTCGTGATCGCAATCACACCTCGATTCAAGTCTGTCTTATCGAGAAAAGAAGGAGATCTTTGCTAGCTAGTTGTTTTCTAGTGGATTAACGTGAAGAAATCCTGTTTACAGTAGTTTTCTGTAAGTTGTAAAGGGACACGACCCTTATTCGTGCATAAGCTTCAATCAGGTTGTAATTGAAACTTGTGGCTCGTTCTCAGCGAGTATAAATAAGAGAGTATCCTAGTAGTGGATATCTAATCCAGTTTGGATTAGACCGTGGACGTAGGGGGTTTCCCGAACCACGTAAAATAACTGTGTTATTTACTTTCAGCATTTATATTCCAGTTGTTTTATTCACTATCTGTCACTCTCATACAAACTGCATTCTTAATCAATTCTCTAAATACTTGACTAAGATTTGAAAGGTTTTCTAATCAAAGAGCACCTACTAAGTCCACCATTATTCCGCACACAATACACAGTTGGAGAATAAGATTACTCTTACTTTCTGCTTTGTATTACTCACTCGAGAGATTCTACTTGGTCAGAACAAGATCGAGTAGATAATCGATCTGGTCTGACACATTGAGCAATCTGTAATACAGAAAGCTTATATCTCTCCTTTAATTAGCCGAGTAAACTGAAAAGTTTGTGTATTTGGTGTATTCCCCCCCCCCCCATACACCAAACCAAGCTCTTTCGGGACCAACAAGTGGTATCAGAACAGTGGTTCAAACGACCATTGTTTTGTTTCACAGGGATAAAACCTGCGTGGTCAACTTGAATAGATCTTAGAAAATCTTTTTCATTCACTAGCATATTATCTGCTATGGAGTCATCTGTTATCAGGGCATGCGAAGAATTCTCCATCCAAGGCTACAGAGAGTGGAGTTTCACAATCAAGATATGTCTCAAGGCTCATCACTGCCTGATGTGGAAGGTAATTGAAGAAGGACCATTGGCCATTACTGAAGAAACAACTCGCATCACTGAAACAGGAGTTGTTAAAGAGGATGTACTCAAAGATCCCAGAAAATACACGCTTGAAGAAAGAAGAGAAGCAAATCTTGATGATTTTGCCAAAGGAGTTATTTCCAGTACTGTAAAAGGAGTCCATCTGGCTAAGATTCAAGATCTCGATACAGCCAAAGAAATGTGGGAAGCCTTGAGAGATCTCAGTCTAGGCTCTGAAGCAATGATTGAGAACAAGCTGTCCCTAGCATGTAACAAGTTCGATGAATTCAAGATGAAACCTGGAGAAACCATTGAACAAATGAAGAACAGGTTCATTGAAGTACTATTTGAAGTTTCTGCATTCAAAAAGAACAAGTACACACAGAGAGAGAAGAATCTCAAGATTCTTAGAGCTCTACCACCAAGCTGGGAAATATATTCAGCTATGCAACCTCTACGTGCTGATTTTAATGACTTATCTGTAGAAGCACTATTTGATCACCTAGCTGTCCATGAATGTGACATCAGAAGGATTCATGGACCAGATCATTCCTCCAGTAAGAAGAGTGAGAATAACTCAAAGAAGGAGAAAGAGACTGCCTTCAAAGCGAAGTGCAAAACAGAAGAATCAGCAACCTCTGCCACACCAGAAGAAGGAGGTTATGATAAGTTACTCAAAGAATTCTCAATGATTGCAAAGAGAATGGATAAAATGGAAATCAGATCAAGAAAGTATCGAAGGTTCTACAAAGACAACAAGAGCAGATACCCGAAGAACAAAGAAGCAGAACGATCTGATGACAAAACAGAAAGTAGAAGTAATGGTAAAATCACTAATTCTACTGACTATACTTGTTATGGTTGTGGGAGAACAGGCCATTTCAAAACAGATTGCCCAGACTTATCTAAAAGTCAAAGAGAAGAACTACGAGCTAAGAGGGACAGAAAACTAAAAGCTCAACGTAAAGCCATGATAGCAGAAGAAGAAAACTCTAGCTCAAGTCACCTATCAGATAGTTCATCAAAAGATGATGAAGCATTCTTTGCCAATGAAGAAGAAGATTGGGATGAGTGCTATGTAGGACTAGACAACGGTCTAGATGATATAGAGGACGAGAAGACTGCAAGAAGGTACAAGATAGCTAAAGGTGCAATCTGGATCATAGATAGTGGCTATTCGAAGCACATGACATGTGACAAGAACCTATTATCAGACTATATAGAGAAACCAGGTCCTCAGGTCACCTTTGGATGTAATTCAAAAGGATATACCAGAGGATATGGAAACATAAGAGTTGGCAAGACCACCATCACAAATGTATCATATGTTGAGGGTCTTAGCCACAATCTGTTTTCTGTCAGTCAGTTCTGTGCTAATGGTAATCAGATTGTTTTTTACGCTAACAACTATTTTGTGAAAAGCAATGAAGGAGATGAGATACTTCTTACCGGAAAGTTGCAGGATAGATTGTATATTGTACAATGGGACAACCAGATTGAGACATGTCTGGTCACTAAGACAATATCATAAACTAGTTGGTTGTGGCATAAACGACTAAGCCATCTCAATTTCAAGTCAATCAATAAGATTGCACGAGAGAAACTGGTTGAAGGACTACCAGACCAAATATATGACAAGAATCACATCTGTGAAGCATGTCAAGCTGGAAAACAAACCAGATCATCATTTTCTAGCAAATCTGTCCAGTCATCTACCAGAATCTTAGAGTTACTACATTTAGACTTATTTGGTCCAGTTAAGCCATTAAGTATAAATGGTAGAAAATACACTCTGGTCATCATTGATGATTATTCAAGATTCACATGGGTAATCTTCTTATATAAGAAGAAAGAAACATTGGAAATGCTGCCGAACTTCCTCAACAAAATTACCAAGAAAAAGGAAGTCTCTGTTACTACCATCAGAACAGATCGTGGTACAGAATTCCTAAACCAGAAAATTGAGGATTACTGCAACCAGATGGGAATCACACATCAGACATCTGCAGCCAGAACACCTCAACAGAATGG
Organism: Leonotis leonurus; assembly: GCA_026898415.1. NCBI lineage: Eukaryota > Viridiplantae > Streptophyta > Magnoliopsida > Lamiales > Lamiaceae > Leonotis > Leonotis leonurus. The sequence continues at coordinate 3,175 of JAPKLX010003501.1, forward strand.
AGTAGTTGAAAGAAGAAACAGATCATTAAAAGAAGCAGCTCGCACTATGCTTAATGCAACCAGATTACCTAAGAAATTTTGGGCAGAAGCAATTTCTACAGCCTGCTATACACAGAATAGAGCTGTAGTTACCATCTGACATGGAAAGACACCATACGAAGTCTGGAACAACAGAAAGCCCAGGATACATTACTTCCGTACTTTTGGTTGTTTATGTTACATCCATAATAATGGGAAATCACAGTTGAAAACCTTTGATAGTAAAGCTGACCCTGGAATATTCTTAGGATATTCTGATGTTAGTAAAGTTTATAGGGTTTACAACAAGAAGACCCATATTGTGGAGGTAACACCTCATATTGTTTTTGATGAATCTTTTGTCATTGACAGAGAGTTGAGTGATGATCATACACAAGGCCAGAACAAGGAAAAGAGAACAGAAGGAATTCTGCTAGAAGATATTCTAATCTGGAATACAACAGATGATAATGATATTAATGTTCCATCTAATGCTGAAGCAATAAGCTCACAGCAAGGGGGAACAGAACACATCATTCTGGACCTTGACAGATCAATAATTCAATCAGAAGGTAATCAACCAGAAGAAGAAGATGACAATGAGCAAAATCATGATCAACCAGAAGAATCAAGAGATACAGATGGTTGGAACAATAATCAAGAAATTGAAGAACCAGATGTGGACAATCTTTTTCAAACATCTCATCTAGAATTTGAGGACCCAACAAATGAACCAGAACCTGAGATATCAGAAGAAGAGATATCCAGCAGAAGGAAATGGATACAAGAAAATCATCCTTCTGAACAGATTGTTGGGAACCCAACAGATAGAGTGAGAACTAGAAGAATGCATGGAGAAAGTGCACTTCTCAGTTGCTATCTATCTCGTGTTGAACCCTCTGACACTTATGAAGCACTCAGAGATGCAGACTGGGTAATAGCTATGCAAGAAGAACTCAACGAGTTTAAAAGAAACCAAGTCTGGTATATGGTAGACAGACCAAAACATCAGGGAGTGATAGGTGTCAAATGGGTATTCAAAAACAAACGAGATGAGAACGGAAAAATAGTCAGAAACAAAGCTAGACTTGTTGCAAAGGGATACAATCAACAGGAAGGTATCGATTTTGATGAGACCTTTGCACCTGTGGCCAGATTGGAAGCAATTAGACTATTTCTAGCATACGCTGCATACAAAAGATTTAAAGTATACCAGATGGATATTAAAAGTGCATTTCTAAATGGTATACTCGAAGAAGAAGTGTATGTTGAGCAACCACCTGGTTTTGAAGAAGAGGATCCTGACCAGAGAGTATATAGACTAGCTAAAGCTGTCTATGGATTGAAACAAGCACCCAGAGCGTGGTATGAAACATTGTCAATGTTTCTACTGGAATCAGGCTTCAGAAGAGGTTCAGTTGACAAGACACTTTTTGTCATCAAAGTAAAAGATCACATTCTTTTGGTTCAGATATATGTCGATGACATAATCTTTGGATCACAATCTCCCTATCTGTGTGACAAATTTGTTGAACTAATGAAGAATAAATATCAAATGTCCATGATGGGGGAGATGAATTTCTTTTTAGGTTTACAAGTAAAGCAACTACCAGACGGTATCTTTGTTAATCAAGTCAAATACATCAACGATCTGCTAGTCAAATTTGGGATGAAGGACAGCAGAGCGGTTAAAATCCCAATGCAGCCCAACGGGAAGATAGATCCAGATCCAGAAGGGAAACCAGCAGACATCACACAATATAGAGGGATCATTGGATCACTATTATATCTTACTGCAAGTCGACCAGACATCACTTTTGCAGTTGGAGTATGTGCAAGATATCAAGCCAATCCCAAAGAATCCCATATGGAAGCTGCCAAAAAGATACTTAGATATCTTAAGGGAACAGCTCACATTGGTCTCTGGTATCCACAAGATGACAATTTTGAACTTACAGGTTATTCTGACTCAGACTATGCTGGATGCAAACTGGACAGAAAGTCTACTTCTGGAACGTGTCAATTTCTTGGAAACAAGCTGATATCTTGGTTTTCAAAGAAACAGACATCCGTTGCCACATCAACAACACAAGCTGAATATATGGCTGCTGGAAGTTGTTGTGCACAAATCCTATGGTTGAAACAGCAACTGAGAGATTACGAGATTGTAGTAAAGGAGATACATATATTCTGTGATAGCTCAAGTGCAATAGCCATAACACTGAATCCAGTACTTCACACAAGATGCAAGCATGTTGATGTGCGACATCATTTTATCAGAGATCATGTAGAGAGAAAGCATATCAAAATCGAGAAGATCCATACAGACATCCAACGTGCTGATCTTTTAACTAAAGCTCTACCAGAAGAAAGGTTTAAGATGCTATGTGGAAAACTTGGATTACTCAGTCTGGATGAAGAACAACAGAAGGTTACCAGATAGTTGACAACAGAAGGTTACCAGATAGTTAACAACAGAAGGTTAGCAGAATGCTAACAGCAGAGAATCACTATAATGTTAACAACAGAACGCTTTCAAGAATTACAGAATTACAAAAAAGAAATAATGATTTCACGTGCCATAATTTACTCAAAGTAGAGTATCACGTGAAAATTATTTCTTAAATACCAAGTCAAGGGGGAATTTTTGAGGAAATTGAAGCGACCGAGATAAAAGACGTCACTTTCCATAATCAATCTACGAGATTACAGTCTGAAAAGTTATTTCTTTTCCTGGATTTTCTAAATCTTCTATTTTCGTGATGATTAGCACAACTTTGGAAACTGTGATTGAGAAAATCCCTGCAAGAAATAGAAAAAGGGAAGTTACCGAAGAGAGTGAGATACGCACACGCTCGCCTATAAACCCTAGGATCTAGAGCGTATATCACACGCAAGGAAAGGCGGCAAAACAAGACTAAAGCGGGAAAACCTAAAAAGGGAGATACTCATCCAACCCTTCATTATCTATGCTTTTCATCTATGCCATTGATTATTATGTTATATATACGCGATATATATTTCAGAACTGTTCACCTTCACTTTCTTTGCACTGAGCACTACTTTCCTTAAACACTTAAGATTATCTCGACTTGTTTCCTCTGCAAAACTCTTTCAAAAACATCTTACGTTTGATCATGGCACCCCAAACTTCTTTATTTCTTCAACACGTGGCCGAGGTTCAGAGGTTTCTCTCGCCTGAACCATATGCTGTGTTTGAAACTCACGGATTTCGAAAACTTGAAGAAATCTTTGCCACGGTTACACGCTGCAAAGGTTTTAAGTTTATCTTCATTATATCTGCAAATTTGCTTCATGTACTGCTTTATGTGACCTATGAACTGTTAAAATGCCCTATTCTTCTAATTTACTGTTCATGTGAGGATATTCATATTTATTTATATAAACTGATGGATATATATATATATATATATATATATATTTGCTTTGAATGTTCTTATGATATTAGGTTTTTGCAATATTGTCACCTCTCATCCCAACACATTTTTGGCAAAACAAGTGGCTTCATTCTACCTCACATGGCAGAATGATAAACATGGCTTTGAAGCAAATGTGTTGATGCCAATCGGTGATAGAACCAGCAAAACTCCATACAACGTCATTGAAATGATCAACCAGACTTATCGGTTGAAAGATGAAGGTTTAACATTAGATGATATCACTCCTGCGCAACTGCAAGAAGCAGTAGAAATAGTAATGGTGATACTGATCAAATACACTGGAAGAATGTTTCAGCGTGCCTTACTCCAACCGGGTTTCAAGTTACTACTCGAAATGGTCCAGAGAATTTTTCTCAACCATAGTGGATCGTATGATCAAGTAACTCCTGAGAAATTTAGAATTCTCACGGCAGTTGTCCTAAATCTCCGAGTAAACTGGAGCAGAATACTATTTGAATTAATGGCTAAGGAAGCAAAATTAGTCACATATACCAAGGATAGCAGAGGCAGAGGAACTTCAGTGGAAGTTAGAAGAAATCTACGACACTCCACCAAGATCAGTCTGATGGTGGAACGATTCTTTAAGCAGAAAGTCTGGGAGGACGCTGTGGAATCCAACACCAGTCTCTCCATACCCAAAGATCAACATCAGCTTGAGATGTCTTTGGGACTCTCACCACAATTTTTCAACAAAATCACAGATGAAGTGCATCGTGTAGCAGCACTGGAAGTAGGTAGTTCTAACCCTACATGGATACCACCTACTAAAGGTGTTGAAAAGAAGAAAGAAAAAGTTCCCAAGGAGAGAGTGGTAAAAGAAAAGACAGCGCGCAAACGAGGAAGTTCTGTTGAGACAGAAACGTCTGCATCTCAACCTAAACAAAAGAGGCGCCGACTACAGAAAGTTCAAGAGTCTTCACCACCACCAGAAGCAGCAGCAGAACAATCAGAACCAACAACAGAACAAGCAAGGGAAGCAACACAGGAAGAAATAGAACAACCAGAGGCTCGAGCAGGTGATGTGGCACCAGAAACAAGTCATAATCCACATCAGGAGAAAGATTTTTCTCCTGCTAGAACAGCTACACCCTCACCACACAGAATGGAGAAAATAAGTGAGGATGAGGAGGAAGAGGAAGGAGAATCCACAGACGAGGAGGAAGAGAGGAAACGTCAGGCAGAGAGTGTTATCAATCTGCTAGAGAATGAAGCAGAACACTCAGTACTTCAAGAGTTTCCTGCCATTCACTTGCTTCCAGAAAGCTTGGAAGTAGCAAGACGCGTCAAATTCTACTTGCTGGTAAAGGACAGCGAGTATTATGTCTTTGATGCATTGCTCCAAATTAAATCAATTGATGACTTAAAGAAGGAAGAAGCCACACTACTCAATCTACTTCAAGTCTCCACTGTTCAAGAAGTGAGAGCAGAATACCAACAACTAATTGCTGGGTTCATGCAACATGAGGCAGAAAAGTTGCACATCACTCTGCAGACAACACACCCTGAAGCCCAGATGGAAGAAGCAGCACCAACAGAACAACCACCACAACCAGAGCAAGGAAACGATTCATCCAAGTCGCCTACCAAGAAAACACCATTCATCGACCTTGACTCAGGTGATGATGAACCAATAGGCTAGAACATTGGTGGCGAACCAAGCAATGAAATATACACTCAAGGTGCTGCACAGAAGCTGAAGAAACATGTCAACTTCTACACCATGGAACAAATCTTGGAGAGAGAACCCAAAACCTTCAATAACTATCAACTGGACAATCTGATCACTCTTCGAGTTGAAGATCAGATGATTGATATATGCAACTCACTTCAAGAGAAGGCAACACAAATACTCACTGATTTCAACAAACATCAGAAGGATTACGTCAATGACATGGATGAAGACATACGAAGAAAGCTTAGCAGAGTCAGGAAGGAGCTTGACAAGAAGATTGATGATGATAGATTAGCAAATGAAGCAGGTCAAGCCAAGATCAATCTTCGCCTGACTGGAATAGAAGAAAAAGCTGAAAAGGCCACTACCTTGCTAGCTGATCTTCTGGCCAAACAACAAGAAACAATTGTTGCTGCTGTAGAACAGAAAGGCACTCAACTTGCTGCTCAGTTGTAAGAAGATACTGACTTATCCATCCATTCTCAACTCGCCCGATTTGAAAATGAGAAATTTGTTGAGCTGATGCAGAAACACCAAATGGATGTATTAAATGATCTTCTTTATCCGATCCCAGAAGAATTTGAGGCCCAGAGCAACCGCCTTACTGCTGTAGAAGAATTACAAGAAACTTACGACAAAACTCTGTCCACCATGAACAGCAGAGCAGAAACTTCATGCAACTGACCAGACAGTTAACCTATTGCTCGGGTACAAGGCTGACGCTGAAGATAAAATGGAGAAGATGACAGAAGAGATTGCCTCTCTGCGTACACTTATCACTACCCTCTTTGATGATGTCAAAAAGGGGGAAATCTCAGTAAGCAAAGGAAGTAAAGACAGCAAGAGTGTAAGGAAAGAAATTGACTTGGAAACAGAAGATGTGGGAACTGAAACAAGAACACCAGCACCAGTTCAACCCAGACCTACCACACCTCCAAGACCTGACCCCACCCTACTTGGTACAGAACAACAAGACAAACCAACACCAGTCTCTGATACACAACGCAGCCAGGGTGACAAAGGGAAGAAACCAGTGGATGAAGGAGATCAAATTGCTGAGTTGCTGTTATTTGAAGTCAGCATGGAGCAGGCATGTGACCCAATATTCAGAACTCAATTTTACAAAGATCAGGCAGAGAGAGAGAGAAAGATAACGGCACAGGAGGCCAAGGAAAAGTCATTCCAAACACCTTTCTCATCCCCATCATCTGCTGAACGCTCACAACAACAATCCTCCCAATCAACTACTCAGTCCAAGAAGAAGAAAAAGAAACCCTTTGCCTGGAACCTATCTCTGAAGAAGCAGACACCCAACGATGCATGGGTTCCAGAAGGGGATCAAAATGACTGGGAGAAAGTAAAGCAGGGTTTCATCCTGAACAGATATTTCTTGAAGGAGCCTACATATTCAGAGTCAATTCCAGATGAGGACTTCAATAGATATCTGGATAACTTCAGTGACCAGGGCCTCATACAGAGGATCAGAACAGCTGCTTCTGATGCCAAAACTCAGCTCAAGGCCCCGGAGAAAGAGTTCATGGTGTGCCCAACAATACCTGGCAGCAACATTCCTGATAAGACATACATTCTGAACTACATCAACCAGCTGGCCAAGATCAAGGGCTACAAAATCGATAATCATGATTCGAACTATGCCCGAGTAAGAGACGGGATCTATGAGAGCATCCAGTTAGTATCTGATGTGCAGAGAGAGAAGATGAAGAAGGGCAGTGTAGCCAGATGGTTCTCTTAGATAGACATTTCCTCTTATTTTCTGTTTTTGCTCTCCATTATTTCTGTTGTCCACTTGTACTTATCAATTCTGATATCTATTAATGTGGAGTTTATTTTCTAAAGACAAACTCTTATTGTCCAGAATCTTTATTGTTTTTATTGTTATTTAACTTAAATAATAATTGGCTAATCTATCCAGAACACGATACATGTTAATGTGGTTTCGCTGATTAAGTGTGGTTTTGACATCATCAAAAAGGGGGAAATTGTTGGGAACCCCACAGATAATTTAAGTTTTGATGATGTTATCTCGAAAACACACTTGATATTATTCATGTTCTGTATTATTTCTATTTTGTCTCCTTGTAACAGATGATGAAAGCTGAAGCAAGTCTAAGCAACAGAAAGCTGAAGCAAGTCTAAGTAGCAGAAAGTTGGAGCAAGACAATTTTAACAGAAAGTTGAACCAGAAAGCTTCAAACAGAAAGATGAAAGAAGTCTCAGACAGAAAGCTGGAGTAAGACAACTTTAACAGAAAGTTGAACCAGCAAGTCTTTAACAGAAAGTTGAACCAGCAAGTCTTAGACAGAAAGTTGAACCAGCAAGTCTCGAACAGAAAGTTGGAACAAATCAACTTTAACAGAAAGTTGTTCAACCAGAAAGTACTCAACCAGTGTTCAACCAGAAAGGCATTAAAACCAGAAAGGGCGCAACCAGAAGGTTCCAATCAAAACAGAAAGAGTTGAACCAAACCTGTCAATGATGGTAAGAAATCAATAGAGCTATCAAAACCACCAGATGACAATGCCCCTCTCATCATATCTCTTACCACGTCAATATTAAAGTTCATCCATCGAGAATTGGAAAGAGAATCACTGATTGACACGAAGAAGGAAAGTAATCACAGTTGATCTATTTTCCATTCATAGAAGATTCAGTCAAAGACCCTACAAGGAAAGAAGAGATATGATTGATT
>JAPKLX010004170.1:0-10281 GCA_026898415.1 Leonotis leonurus
CGATTAAGTTTTCTAAAGATTTTCTTAACAAGAGCACCGACTAAGTCCACCATTATTCCGCACACGATACACTGTTGGAGTTTAAGCTTAAACTTACTCTCTGCTTTATATCACTCACTTGAGAGACTTTACTTGGACAGAACCAGATTGATTAGAAAATCATTCTGTTCTATCACCTTGAGCAATCTGTGTTATAGAAAGCTTACATCTCTCTGATTTAATTAGTCAAGTAAACTGAAAAGTTTGCATTTGGTGTATTCCCCCCCCCCCATACACCAAACCTTGCTCTTTCGGGACCAACAAGTGGTATCAGAGCAGTGGTTCAAACTGACCATTGTTTTGTTTCACAAGGTTAAAACCTGTGTGGTCTACTTGAATAGATCTAGAAAATCTTTTTCATCATCTGCATCCTATCTGTCATTATGGAATCATCTGTTATCAGGGCATGCGAAGAATTCTCCATCCAAGGTTACAGAGAGTGGAGTTTCAGAATCAAGATGTGTCTCAAAGCTCATCACTGCTTGATGTGGAAGGTAATTGAGGAAGGACCTCTAGCCATTACTGAAGAAACTACTCGCATTACTGAGACAGGAGCAGTTAAAGAAATTGTACTAAAAGATCCCAGAAATTACACCTCAGAAGAAAGAAGAGAAGCAAATCTAGATGATTTTGCTAAAGGAGTTATTTCCAGTACTGTAAAAGGAGTCCATCTGGCTAAGATCCAAGATCTTGATACAGCCAAAGAAATGTGGGAAGCCTTGAGAGATCTCAGTCTAGGATCCGTAGCAATGATCGAGAACAAGCTATCTCTAGCATGTAACAAGTTCGATGAATTCAAGATGAAACCTGGAGAAACCATTGAACAAATGAAGAATAGGTTCACTGAAGTACTACTGGAAGTATCTGCCTTCAAGAAGGATAAGTACACACAGAGAGAGAAGAATCTCAAGATTCTTAGAGCTCTACCACCAAGCTGGGAAATTTATTCAGCTATGCAACCTCTACGTGCTGATTTTAATGATCTATCTGTAGAAGCACTTTTTGATCATCTAGCTGTCCATGAATGTGACATCAGAAGGATTCACGGACCAGATTACTCCTCCAGCAAGAAGAGCGAAAATAGCTCAAAGAAGGAGAAAGAGATTGCCTTCAAAGCGAAGTGCAAAATAGATGAATCAGCATCATCTGCCGCACCAGAAGAAGGAGGGTATGACAAGTTACTCAAAGAATTCTCAATGATTGCTAAGAGAATGGACAAGATGGAAGTCAGATCAAGAAAGTATCGAAGGTTCTACAAAGACAACAAGAGTAGATACCAGAAAAACAAAGAAGCAGAACGATCTGATGACAAAACAGAAAATAGAGGAAATGTTAAAACCATTAATCCTACTGACTATACGTGTTATGGTTGTGGGAGAACAGGTCATTTTAAAACCGATTGCCCAGACTTATCTAAAAGTCAAAGAGAAGAACTACGAGCTAAGAGAGACAGAAAACTAAAAGCTCAACGTAAGGCCATGATAGCAGAAGAAGAAGATTCTAGCTCAAGTCATCTATCTGATAGTTCAACAGAAGATGATGAAGCATTCTTTGCCAAAGAAGAAGAAGACTGGGATGAATGCTTTGCAGGACTAGACAACGGTCTAGATGATGTAGAGGTACAATCCTGCAACTCTAACTCTTCAAATAATACTGATCTGGAACAGGAAATAGAAGATCAAGATGAATACTCTTGGGATGAAGTCAATGAGATGTTCAAAAGCTACTCGAGTATCAAGAGATTATTCAAAGAAGTAGTTGAAGAGAATGAAAGGATGAAGAAAACAGAACAGATACTAAGTACTGCTAATACACAATTTGTTGTTCAAATTGCTGATCTGGAAGAACAGATTAAAGGAAAAGAAAATGAGATTCATTCGTTAAACTCTAAAGTCAAAGATCTCATTACAAGAAACAATGTTGCTGAAGAGAAGATAAAGAAAGGGAAGGAAATGATATACAAGAGTGATGAACGTGCCAAGCTGTTAATCAACCTTCAACAACAGGGTACATCTGGATTAGGATATCCAGGTCACTCAGAGAAATCCTCTAGCACTATGAAATTTGTACCAGAAAGGAAACAGATTCCAGATCAGGTGATAAATCTTAAGAACAAGAAAGATCAACCATAGAAGATGATGATGAAACAGACTGGGAACAGACAGTATCATCAAACAAAAGAACAACCAGCAGGTTACACAGAAACAGAAAGAGTTCACAAAAAGAATGTCAACAGGACATTACTCAACAAGAATGTCAACAGGACAGCTCCAACTAATAAAAGACTGAAGAAAGATGAAATAGAAAGATATCATCCATCTATATTTCATTCTGTATCAAAATTTGATAATGATGGAAATATTATTACTTGTTATATTGCTGTGCCCAACCCAAAAATGTTCTGGATTCGAAAGGGAACATTTGCTAATAACCAAGCACCCAAATATTGAAGGGTAGCTAAGGGTATTTAATTGCAGGATCAGAAGACTGCAAGAAGGTACAAGGTAGCAAAAGGAGCAATCTGGATAATAGATAGTGACTGTTCAAAACACATGACATGTGACAAGAACCTACTATCAGACTATATAGAGAAACCAGGACCTCATGTCACTTTTGGATGTAATTCAAAAGGGTATACCAGAGGATATGGAAACATAAAAGTATGCAAGACCACCATATCAAACGTATCATATGTTGAAGGACTTAGCCACAATCTATTCTCTGTAAGTCAGTTCTGTACCAATGGTAATCAAATTATCTTTGACACTAACAACTGTCTGGTGAAGAACAAGGAAGGAGATGAGATACTCCTTACCGGAATATTGCAGGATAGACTATATATTGTGCAATGGAACAACCAGATAGAGACCTGTCTGGTCACTAAGACAGTATCAGAAACTAGCTGGCTATGGCATAAAAGATTAAGCCATCTCAACTTCAAATCAATCAATAAGATTGCACGAGAGAAACTAGTTGACGGATTGCCAGAACAAATCTATGACAAAAGCCACATTTGTGAAGCTTGCCAAGCTGGGAAGCAGACCAGATCATCATTTTCCAGCAAATCTGTCCAGAACTCAACCAGAATATTGGAGTTACTACATTTAGACTTATTTGGTCCAGTTAAACCATTAAGTATAAATGGTAGGAAATATACTCTAGTCATCATTGATGATTATTCAAGATTTACTTGGGTAATATTCCTGCATAAAAAGAAAGAAACTCTGGAGAAGCTGCCAAACTTTCTCAACAAAAACACCAAGAAAAAGGAAGTTTCTGTTACCACCATCAGAACAGATCGTGGAACAGAATTCCTAAACCAGAAGGTTGAGGAATACTGCAACCAGATGGGAATCACTCACCAGACATCTGCTGCAAGAACTCCTCAACAGAATGGGGTAGTTGAAAGAAGAAACAGATCACTAAAGGAAGCAGCTCGTACTATGCTCAATGCAACCAGATTACCAAAGAAATTTTGGGCAGAAGCGATCTATACAGCATGCTACACACAGAATAGATCAGTAGTCACCATTAGACATGGGAAGACACCATACGAGATATGGAACAACAGAAAACCCAGGATTCATTATTTTCGCTCTTTTGGCTGTCTGTGTTACATTCATAATAATGGGAAATCTCAGTTGAAAACCTTTGATAGCAAAGCTGATCCAGGAATATTCTTAGGATATTCTGATGTTAGCAAAGCTTATAGGGTTTACAACAAGAGGACTCACATTGTGGAAGTAACACCTCATATTGTTTTTGATGAATCTGTCATTAGTAACAGAGACCTAGATGTTGATCAAATACAAGACCAGAACAAGAATCAGAAAGCAGAAGGTATTCTGCTAGAAGATATTCTAATCTGGAATACACCAGAAGAGAATGATGTTAAAGTTCCAAACAATGCTGAAGCAGTAAGCTTGCAGCAAGGGGGAACAGAACTGACATCTCTGACTACACCAGAACACAATCAGCCAGAAGGAGGAAACAATACTAATGAGCCAGAACCAGATCAAACCGAAGAATCAGGAGATACAAATGATTGGAATAATGATCAAAAAACCAGAAGCTGAAAATCCTTTTCAAACATCTCATCCAGAATTAGAGGACCCAGCAAATGAACCAGAACCTGAGATATCAGAAGAAGAGATATCTAGCAGAAGGAAATGGATTCAAGAAAATCATCCTTCTGAACAGATTGTTGGGAACCCAACAGATAGAGTCAGAACCAGAAGAATGCATGGAGAAAGTGCACTTCTCAGTTGTTATCTATCACGTGTTGAACCCTCTGACACTTATGAAGCACTTAGAGATGCAGACTGGGTCATAGCTATGCAAGAAGAACTCAATGAGTTCAAGAGAAACCAAGTCTGGTATATGGTAGACAGACCAAAATATCAAGGAGTGATAGGTGTCAAATGGGTATTCAAAAACAAACGAGATGAGAACGGAGAAGTAGTCAGAAACAAGGCTAGACTTGTTGCAAAGGGATACAATCAACAGGAAGATATCGACTTTGATGAGACCTTTGCTCCAGTGGCCAGATTGGAAGCAATTAGGCTATTTCTAGCATATGCTGCATACAAGAGATTCAAAGTATACCAGATGGATGTTAAAAGTGCATTCCTTAATGGCATACTTGAAGAAGAAGTGTATGTTGAGCAACCACCTGGTTTTGAAGAAGAGAACCCTGACCAGAGAGTATATAGACTAGCTAAAGCTGTCTATGGATTGAAACAGGCACCCAGAGCGTGGTATGAAACATTGTCAACATTCCTACTGGATTCAGGCTTCAGAAGAGGTTCTGTTGACAAGACACTATTTGTCATCAAAGTCAAAGAACACATTCTGCTGGTCCAGATATATGTCGATGACATAATCTTTGGATCACAATCTCCCTATCTGTGTGACAAATTTGCAGAACTAATGAAGAACAAATATCAAATGTCCATGATGGGTGAGATGAATTTCTTTCTAGGTCTGCAGGTAAAGCAACTACCAGATGGTATCTTTGTTAATCAAGCAAAGTACATCAACGATCTGCTAGTCAAGTTTGGGATGAAAGACAGCAGAGCAGTTAAAATTCCAATGCAATCAAATGGGAAGATAGATCCAGACCCAGAAGGAAAACCAGCAAACATTACACAATATAGAGGAATTATTGGCTCTCTGTTATATCTTACTGCAAGTCGTCCAGATATCACCTATGCAGTTGGAGTATGTGCTAGATATCAAGCCAATCCTAAAGAATCACATATGGAAGCTGCCAAAAAGATACTTAGATATCTTAAGGGAACAGCTAACATTGGTCTCTGGTATCCACAAGATGATAACTTTGAGCTTACAGGTTATTCAAACTCAGACTATGCTGGATGCAAACTGGACAGAAAGTCTACCTCTGGAACGTGTCAATTCCTTGGAAACAAGTTGATATCTTGGTTTTCAAAGAAACAGACATCTGTTGCTACATCAACCACAGAAGCAGAATATATGGCTGCAGGAAGCTGTTGTGCACAGATTCTATGGTTGAAACAGCAACTAAGAGATTATGAGATTGAAGTAAAGGAGATACCTATATTCTGTGACAGCTCAAGTGCTATAGCTATAACACAGAATCCAGTACTCCACACAAGATGCAAACATGTCAATGTAAGACATCATTTTATCAGAGATCATGTAGAGAGAAAGCACATCAAGATTGAGAAGATTCATACAGACATCCAACGTGCTGACATCTTAACTAAAGCACTACCAGATGAAAGATTTAAGATACTGTGTGGAAAACTTGGACTACTCAGTCTGGATGAAGAGCACCAGAAAGCTACCAGATAGCTAACACCAGAAAGCTACCAGAAAGCTAACACCAGAAGGCTACCAGATAGTCAACAGAATGTTAACTACAAGAATGACAGAAAGCCCAGTTGAAATAAAATACACGTGGCATAATTTTCTCTATAAATTGACGAAAAAGCCATGTGAAAATTATTTCTTGAATGCTAAGTCAAGGGGGAACTTTTAAGGAAATTGAAGCGTCGAGATAAAAGACGTCACTCTCCTAGGTTACAGAACTGTAAAAGATATTTTTATCCTAGATTTACTAAATCTCCTATTTTCGTGATGATTAGCACAACTTTGGGAACTGGGATCGAGGAAATCCCTGCAAGAAACAGGAAAAGGAAAGTTGCCCAAAAGTAAGAGATACGCACACGCTCGCCTACAAACCCTAGGATCTCGAGCTTACATCTCACGCAAGGAAAGGCGGCAAAACAAATCCTGAAGCGGGAAAAATCTAAAAAGGGAGAAAATCTTTTCAACTCTTCAAATTACTTATCGCTTAATTATCTTTTGTTATATATATGCAATATCCTTCTCTAAACTGTTCACCTTCACTTTCATCGCACTGAGCACTACTCAAATTTCCCTAAGCACTTAAGCATTTCCAAAATCCTTTTCTGCAAAACTCTTCCCAAAACCTCCTTTTGCGTTTGATCATGGCACCACAAACTTCATTATTTCTTCAACACGTTGCTGAGGTTCAGAAGTTTCTCTCACCTGAACCATATGCAGTTCTTGACACCCATGGTTTTCGAAAACTTGAGGAAATCTTTGCCATGGTTTCACGCTGCAAAGGTTTTTCAGTTTATTCTCTTTATCTGCAATTTATTGCACTTTCTGTGAACTGCTAATCTTGTGCAAATATCCATGCTTGTTCATATGAACTGATGAATATATATATATTTGTGTCGAATGTTCTTATGATGTTAGGTTTTTGCAACATTGTCACTTCGCATCCCAAAATGTTTCTGGCAAAACAAGTAGCTTCCTTTTATCTGACATGGCAGAACGACAAACATGGCTTTGAAGCTAATGTTTTGACGCCAATCGGGGACCGAACAAGCAAAACACTCTACAACGTGATTGAGATGATCAACCAGGCCTATAGGTTGAAGGATGAAGGTTTGTCCTTGGAAGAGATCACAACTGCACAGCTGCAAGAAGCTATAGAGATAATGATGGTGATTCCTATCTCTTACACTGGAAGGATGTTCCAGAGATCTCTGCTTCAACCAGGCTTCAAGTTACTACTGGAATTGGTTCAGAGGATATTTCTTAACCATAGC
Organism: Leonotis leonurus; assembly: GCA_026898415.1. Taxonomy (NCBI): domain Eukaryota; kingdom Viridiplantae; phylum Streptophyta; class Magnoliopsida; order Lamiales; family Lamiaceae; genus Leonotis; species Leonotis leonurus. The sequence goes on from JAPKLX010004170.1 coordinate 7,164, forward strand.
GGCTCATACGATCAAGTGACTCCTGAGAAGTTCAGAATCCTCACTGCCATTGTTCTGAATCTTCGCGTCAACTGGAGCAGAATTCTGTTTGAACTAATGGCCAAGGAAGCAAAGTTGGTTACTTATACCAAGGATAGCAGAGGCAGAGGAACTTCGGTGGAAGTTAGAAGGAATCTCCGACACTCCACCAAGATCAGCTTGTTGATTGAAAGATTCTTCAAGCAGAAAGTCTGGGATGATGCTGAGGAATACAACATCAATCACTCTATTCCCAAGGATCAACACCAACTAGAAATGTCTCTAGGACTGGCACCTCAATTTTTCAACAAGATATCAGATGAAGTGCATAGAATTGCAGCACTGGAAGTGGGTAGTTCTAACCCTGCATGGGTTCCACCTACTAAAGGTGTAGAGAAGAAGAAGGAGAAGGTAGTCAAAGAAAAGGCAGCACGTAAGCGCGGCAGTTCTGTTGAGACAGAAACTTCTGCCTCTCTGCCAAAACAGAAGAAAAGGAGACTCCAGAAAGTTCAGGAACCATCACCACCAACAGCAGCAACAACAGAACACTCAGATATACCAGAACATGAAGAAGAAACAACTCAAACAGCAACAGAACAAACAGAGACTCCAGCAGCGGAGGTGCAACCAGAAACAAGTACAATTCCACATCCGGAGAAAGAATTTTCTCCCGCCAAAACAGCTACTCCTTCTCCTAACAGAATGGAAAGGATAAGCGAAGATGAAGAGGAAGGAGAGTCAGCTGATGAGGAAGAAGAGAGGAAGCGCCAGGCAGAAAGTGTCATCAATCTGCTTGAGAATGAAGCAGAACATTCTATGCTGCAAGATTTTCCTGGTATTCAATCTTTACCAGAGAGTTTGAATGCAGCAAAGCGCGTCAAGTTCTACTTGCTGGTTAAAGACAACGAGTACTACATCTTTGATGCTCTGCTTCAACTTAAGACAATCGACGACTTAAAGAAGGAAGAGGCCACCCTGCTCAATCTACTCCAAGTCTCCACAGTTCATGAAGTGAGAGCAGAATATCAAAAACTTATCTCAAGCCTAATGAAGCAAGAGGCAGCAACTCTAAAGGTTGATTTACCAACATCACAACCTGAGGTCCAGAAGCCAGAATCTGTTCCCACACACCATCAACAAGAACAGGGAGAAACCTCAACCAGACAGTCTCCCAAGAAAACACCCATCATCGACCTTGATTCTGGCGATGATGAACCAGTAGGTCAACACATTGGCGGGGAACCGAGCAACGAAATATATACCCATGGTGCAGCATAGACGCTGAAGAAACACGTCAACTTCTACACCATGGAAGAACTCCTGGAACGAGAGCCCAAGACTTTCAACAATTTCCAACTGGATAATCTGATCACACTGCGAGTTGAAGATCACATGACTGATGTGTGCAACTCAATACAAGAGAAGGCCACCCAGATCCTCTCTGATTTCAATCAGCACCAGAAGGACTACGTAAATGACATGGATTCTGACATCAGACGGAAGCTACGACAAGACTCTGTCAATCATGAACAGCAGGCTCGAGCAGAAACTCCATGCCACTGACCAGACAGTCAATTTTCTGCTCGGGTTCAAAACTGATGCTGAGGAGACGATGGCAAAGATGTCTGAAGAGATTACCTCCCTATGTACACTCATCAATACCCTCTTTGATGATGTCAAAAAGGGGGAAATATCAGCAGGCAGCAAAGACAGCAAGGGCGCAAGGGAAGAGTTTAACTTGAGAACAGAAGAAGTGGTACAAACTGAAACAGAAACACCAGCACCGGCTCAACCTAGACCAACCACACCTTCAAGACCAGATCCCACTTTGCTTGGAACAGAACAATCACAACCCCCAGCTTCAAAAGACAAAGGCAAGAAGCCGATAGACGAAGGTGATCAAATTGCTGAGTTGCTATTATTTGGAGTCAGCATGGAGCAGGCATGTGACCCAATATTCAGAACTCAATTTTACAAAGAACAGGCAGAGAGGGAGAGGAAGCTGGCTGCCCAGGAAGCAAAAGAGAAATCTTTCCAAACTCCCTTCTCTTCGCCTTCATCAACAGAAAAATCGCAGCAACAGTCTTCCCAGTCAACCACTCAATCGAAGAAGAAAAAGAAGAAACCCTTCTCCTGGAACCTATCCTTCAAGACACAGACACCCAGAGATACATGGGTTCCAGAGGAAGATCAGAATGATTGGGAGAAAGTAAAGCAGGGGTTTATCTTAAACAGATACTTTTTGAAAGAGCCTACATACTCAGAGTCTACACCAGATGAAGATTTCATTCGCTATCTGGAGAATTTCAGAGATCAAGATCTTATACAGAGAATCAGAACAGCAGCAGCAGATGCCAAGATCCAGCTCAAGGCACCAGAAAAAGAGTACATGGTTTGCCCAACTATACCAGGCAGCAATCTTCCAGACAAGACGTATATTCTGAACTACATCAATCAACTGGCAAAGATCAAAGGCTATAAAATCGACAACCATGATCCAAACTATGCCAGGGTGAGAGATGGTATCTATGAGAGCATCCAGCTGGTATCCGACGCACAGAGAGAAAAGATGAAGAAGGGCGGAGCAGCTAGATGGTTCTCTTAGATAGATTTTATTTCTTATCTTCTGCTTTTAGCTCTCTGTTATCTCTGCTGACCTTTTGTACTCATCAATTCATATATCAATGAATTTGGAGTTCTCTTACCTTTCTGTTGTTTACTGTTATTTAACTTAAATAACAAATAGCTAACCTCTTCAGAACATGATACATGCTAATTTGAGTATGCTGTCTAAGTGTGGTTTTGACATCATCAAAAAGGGGGAAATTGTTGGGAACCCCATAAATATTCTGAGTTTTGATGATGTTCTTTCAAAACACACTTGGTATTATTCATGTTCTGTATCGTTTCCTTTCGGTTTCTATAAACCAGATAGTCGAAACCAATTCAACCAGAAAGATGTCTTGTACAGAGAATTTAAAACAGCAAGTCTCAAAGCAGAAGGCTAAACCAGAGAGTCTCAAAACAGCAAGTCTCAAACAGAAAGTTGAACCAGAAAGGCTTCAACCAGAAAGATGGAAGATGTCTCGAACAGAAAGTT
>JAPKLX010003184.1:0-11492 GCA_026898415.1 Leonotis leonurus
CCCCCATACACCAAACCTTGCTCTTTCGGGACCAACAAGTGGTATCAAAGCGAGGGTTCATAAAGACCATTATTTCTGTTTCACAGGGTTAATACCTGCGTGGTCATCTTGAATAGATCTAGGAAAACCTACTTTCATCACGTGCATTCTATCTGCAATGGAATCATCTGTTATTAGGGCTTGTGAAGAATTCTCCATCCAAGAAAATAGAGAATGGAGTTTCAGAATCAAGACAGCACTCAAAGCCCATCACTGTCTGATGTGGAACGTAATAGAAGAAGGTCCAATACAGATCACTGAAGAAAGGACAGTAACTACTTCAACTGGAGTAACTACACAGATAGTTCCTAAAGATCCAAGAAAATATACTTCAGAGGAACGTCGCGAAGCCAATCTGGATGATTTTGCAAAGTGAATCATATCTAGCACAGTCAAAGGCGTACATCTGGCCAAAATCCAAGATCTGGATACTGCCAAAGAGAAGTGGGAAGCCTTAAGAGACTTGTGTCTAGGATCTGAAGTCATGATTGAAAACAAGCTGTCACTTGCCTTCAACAAATACGATGAATTCAAAATGAAACCAGGCGAGACCATCGAACAAATGAAAATAAGATTCATTGGAATCTTACTTGAGATATCAGCGTTCAAAAAGAACAAATATACTCAAAGAGAGAAAAACATGAAAGTACTCAGAGCACTTCCACCTAGCTGGGAGATATATGCTGCAATGCAACCACTTCGTGCTGACTTCAATGAACTCTCTATAGAAGCTCTATTTGATCATCTTGAAGGCCATGAATGTGATATTCAAAGAATTCGTGGACCAGATCATCTGTCCAAAAAGACAGAAAGCAGCTCAAAGAAGGACAAAGAAGTAGCCTTCAAAGCGAAGAGCAAAACAGATGAACCCTCTGAATCTACTGCACCAGATGAAGAGAAGGGTTACGACAAACTGCTAAAAGAATTTGCAATGATTGTTAAACGTATGGATAAGATGGAGGTCAGATCAAAGAAAATCAGACATTTCTATAAAGATAATAAAAACAAATTCTACAAGAAACGCGACAATGATCGATCTAATAGCAATGATGAGTCTAAACAACAGACAGGTAAGTCCTCTAAATCAACAGATTATACCTGCTTTGGTTGTGGCAGAACATGTCATTTCAAGACAGATTGTCCTGATCTGTCCAAAAGCCAAAGAGAAGAGTTAAGAGCAAAAAGAGATCAAAAACTAAAATATGAGCGCAAGGCCATGCTAGCTGAAGAAGAATCAAGCAACTCAAACCATTTCTCAGATAGCACATCAGAGAATGATGAAACATTCTATGCTAATGAAGAAGAAGGCTGGGATGAATGCTATATGGGACTAGACAACGGTCTGGATTAAGTCGAGGTAAACTCTTGCAATACCAATTCTTCATATGATAATGATCTGGAACAGAAAATAGAAGATCAATCAGAATACTCATGGGAAGAAGTTAATGAGATGTTCAAGAGCTATTCGAGCATCAAGAGACTGTTTAGAGAAGTTGTGGAAGAAAACGATAGGTTGAAGAAATCTGAACAGATACTGAGCACAGCAAACACTCAATTTGTTGCTAAAGTAACTGATCTGGAAGAACAGATCAAGGGAAAAGATAAGAAGATTCACTCACTAAATTCAAAGGTCAAAGATCTCATCACAAGAAACAATGTTGCGGAAGAAAGAATAAGGAAAGGCAAAGAAATGATCTACAAAAGCGATGAACGTGCTAAACTGCTAGTTAATCTGCCACAAAAAGGCACGTCTGGATTAGGATATTCAGGTCACTCAGAAAAGCCTTCGGGAACTGCAAGATTTGTACCTGAGAGAAAGCAAATACCAGATCAAGTAATAGATCTGAAGAACAAGAAAGGTCATCACAGAAGATGATGATAAAAGAAACAGGGTACAGACAATACTACCAAACAAAGGGTCAACCAACTCATTACACAGAAATAGATTATGTGCATGAAAAGAATATCAACAGGACAAAAAGCGTCAACGAGACAAAGAATGTTAACAGGACATTACCTATTAAGAAGAGATTGAAGAATGATGGAATATAAAGATACCATCCATCTGAATTTCATTCCCTATCTAGAGTTGATAATAATGGAAACATTATTACTTCCTATATATTTGTTCCCAACAAAAAAAAGTACTGGGTTTCCAAGGGAACATTTGCTAATAACCAAGCACCCAAACGTTGAAGGGTAGCTAAGTGTAACTAAATGCAGGATCAGAAGACTGCAAGAAGAAACAAGATAGCAAGAGGTACAATCTGCATAATTGATAGTGGATGTTCTAAGCACATGACATGTAATAAGAACTTACTATCAGATTACGTTGAAAGACCAGGACCACAGGTTACCTTTGGATGTAACTCAAAAGGTTACACCAGAGGATATGGAAATGTAAAGGTTGGCAAGACCACCATCTCAAATGTATCATACGTTGAGAGTCTAAGCCACAATCTGTTTTCGGTTAGTCAATTCTGTGCCAGTGGTAATCAGATCATCTTTGATACTAACAATTGCTTTGTGAAGAACAAGGAAGGAGATGAGATACTCCTTACCGGAAAATTGCAGGACAGGTTATATATTGTCCAGTGGACAAACCAGATCGAGACCTGCTTAGTCAATAAAACAGTATTAGAAACAAGCTGGCTATGGCACAAGAGATTGAGTCATCTAAATTTCAAGTCAATCAAAAAGATTGTAAAAGAGAAATTGGTGGAAGGTCTACCAGATCAAGTATATGATAAACATCATATATGTGAGGCTTGCCAAGCTGGAAAGCAGACCAGATCATCCTTTACAAACAAAACAACTCACTCAACATCAAGAATACTGGAGCTCTTACATCTGGATCTGTTTGGACCAGTGAAACCACTTAGTGTAAATGGAAGAAAATACACTCTAGTGATCATAGATGATTATTCTAGGTTCACTTGGGTCATCTTTCTGTTAAAGAAGAAAGAGACACTAGCCAAACTGCCTGATTTTCTACAAAAGATTACCAAACAAAAGGAGATGAATATAGCTACTATTAGAACAGATCGAGGAACATAATTTCTCAACTAAAAGATTGAAGCATACTGCAATAAGATGGGGATCACTCATCAAACTTCAGCTGCTAGAACACGTCAACAGAATTGAGTTGTTGACAGGCGAAACAGATCACTAAAGGAAGCAGCCCATACTATACTAAATGCTACCAATCTACCCAAGAAATTCTATGCAGAAGCAATTTACACAGCCTGTTATACTCAGAACAGATCATCAATTACACTCATACATGGAAAGACACCATATGAGATCTGGATCAATAGAAAGCCTAAGATCTCTTACTTTCGCACCTTCGGTTGCTTGTGTTACATACATAATAATGAGAAATCTCAATTGAAGACTTTTGATAGCAAAACTGATCCTGGAATATTTTTCGAATATTCTGATGTCAGTAAAGCATATCGAGTCTACAATAATAATTCTCATATTGTGGAGGTAACACCTCATATCGTTTTTGATGAGTCTATCGTTGAGTACAGGCCACCAGATGATAAACAGACAGAAAACCAGATGACTACAAGAAAGATGAATGAGTTATTATTAGAAGATACTCTAATCTGGAACTCAAAAAGTAATGATGAAGAGATCAATACTCCACCTATTCCTGAAGAAATCATACAGCAAGGGGGAATAATTCAACATGAACTGGATGAAAACAGATCACCAATTGAAAGCAATGAAACAGTCATTGCAGATGATGATCAACATGAAAATTTAAATCCAGATGTAGGCGCAGATGAGAATCCATTCCAAGCTTCTTCAACAGCACACCCTGAATTTGAGGAACCAACAGATCAACCTGACCCTGAGACATCTGATGAAAAGATGACCAGGAGAAGGAGATGGATATAAGATCATCCACCAGAACTGATTGTTGGGAACCCATCAGATCGTGTAAAGACCAGAAGAATGCATGGAGAAAGTGCCTTATTGAGCTTCTATCTATCTCGCATTGAACCATCTGATGCTCATGAAGCATTACAAGATGTAGATTGGATAACAGCAATGCAAGAAGAACTTAATGAGTTCAAAAGGAATGAAGTCTGGTATCTCGTGGACAGACCCAAACACCAAGGAGTAATAGGTGTAAAATGGGTGTTCAAAACTAAACGAGATGAGAATGGTGAAATAGTCAGAAACAAAGCCAGATTTGTAGCTAAAGGCTATAATCAACAAGAAGGCATTGATTTTGATGAAACTTTTGCACTCGTAGCCAGACTAGAAGCAATAAGGTTGTTCTTAGCATATGCTGCACACAAAGGGTTCAAGGTATACCAGATGGATGTCAAAAGTGCCTTTCTAAATGGTATCCTTGAAGAAGAAGTATATGTGGAACAACCACCTGGATTCGAAGAAGCAGATCCAAATCAAAAAGTATACAGATTGACAAAAGCAGTCTACGGTCTAAAACAAGCTTCTAGAGCATGGTATGAGACATTGTCAACATTTCTACTAGAATCTGGATTCAGATGAGGATCAGTTGACAAGACCTTGTTCATCATCGAAATCGAAGAGAATATCCTTTTAGTACAGATCTATGTAGATGATATCATTTTTGGATCCCAATCTAATTATTTATGTGATAAATTTGCTGAACTTATGAAAAATAAGTATCAAATATCCATGATGGGCGAGATGAATTTCTTTCTAGGTTTGCAGGTCAAATAGTTACCAGATGGCATCTTTATTAATCAAGTAAAGTATATTCAAGATCTGCTGACTAAGTTTGGAGTCAAAGACAGTAAACCTGTTAAGATTCCAATGCAGACCAACGGGAAAATTGATCCTGACCCAGAGGGAAAACCAGCAAATATTATACAGAGGAATCATAGAATCACTACTCTATCTAACTGCCAGTCGACCTGACATTACATTTGCAGTAGGAGTATGTGCAAGATATCAAGCAAACCCCAAAGAGTCTCACATGGAAGCAGCCAAGAAGATATTAAGATATCTTAAGGGAACAGCTAACATTGGATTATGGTATCCTTATGAAGACAACTTTGAGCTAACTGGATATACAGACTCAGATTATGCCGGATGCAAGTTGGCCAGAAAATCAACATCTGGTACATGTCAGTTTTTAGGAAATAAACTGATCTCTTGGTTCTCAAAGAAGCAGACATCTGTTGCCACATCAACCACATAAGCTGAATATATGACAGCTGGAAGTTGTTGTGCTCAAATACTCTGGTTAAAACAACAACTCAAGGACTATGAGATCGATGTCAAGGAGATACCCATTTTCTGTGATAGCTCAAGTGCTATAACAATTACACAGAACCCTGTCTTGCATACCAGATGCAAACATGTTGATGTGAGACATCACTTTATAAGGGATCATGTTGAAAAAAAACATGTACAGATCGAGAAGATACACTCTAAAATACAGAGAGCAGACATTCTCACTAAAGCATTGCCAGAAGAAAGATTCAAGATGCTTTGTGGAAAATTAGGATTGTTAAAGATCAAGTAAAATTCCAACAGGGAATTAGTACCAGATCATCAAAGTGCAAATTGATGAAGAACATATCGATTGAAATTCAACGGGAATTATCACCAGATCATCACTCAAGATCGATGTCCAGGATCGAAAGCAGTATAAACAGATCAATAGTGGTGACAACAGATCGTTAATAAGAAGATTGACTACAACAGATGATTAAAAGCCACGTGGATAATAAATTTAAAATAATTAATTATCACGTTACTTAGTCAAGGGGGAATGTCAGCAAAATAAATCTAAATACGGCGATTATATCAAATCATAGCCTATATGTCTAAATTCTGACTTAATATACCAAATATTTTATTTTTGTGATGATTAGTACTGTGTTTGGGAACTGTGATCGCGAAGATATTTACTAAATCAAGAAAAAGGAAGAAAATCGACGGGTAACTCTGACACGTGCCGTATTGCAACCCTAGGATCAAAGTGCGTGTATCAGACACAGAGTAGAGGCGGTAATAGACTATAAGTCTACAACTCAGAAAAGCGGGAAAACAAAAATGGAAGAATGTCCATTAACTTTTACACCTTTTATTATTTATCTATATATTTGTTAAGGCTGTTTGTCTTCACCTTCATTCTTCTTCTTCAAAGACTTAAAAAAATTTTCCGCCATTCCTAACTCCCTCAAACCTTTCAAAAATCTATCCAAATGGCTCCTAAATCAAATCTGTTTATTGATCAATATATCCATCAAGATCAATATGCTGTTCTTGACAATTACGGCTTCCATAAACTAGACAAGGCTTTCGCTCTTGTTAAGCGATGCAAAGGTTTCTCTTTTATGAGTTTTTCTTTTAAAACCCTTCATGATTTAATGATCTGCATCGTCTTTTTAACTGTCTTTTATGAAATTATTCTGCCTGGAAATCCATTTTATCCTTAAGCATGCATCTGTGAACAAATATTGAACCATGGAACTTGATATTCTGGATTGCTTAAACTGCTGTTGAACACTCATACTTCATTGATGGAAGAATAGTGTTCACCTATATTCTTTTCATTGTTGAAGGATTTCACAACATTATCACCACACACCCTCTCCAATTCTTGCCGAAGGAAGTGGCAACCTTCTACCTCACATGGCAAGGAGAGAAAGGTGGGAACGAGACCACCGTTCGTGTAAGCAAGGGAAATACCACAAGCAACACAACTTACAATGTGTTGAACATCATAGACGAGGTCTATAAGCTGAAGGATGAAGGTATCAACCTCGGAGATATCACAGAGGATCAACTGCAGGAAGCAATCGAGATGGTGATGGTTGTACCAATAACCTACTCTAACAGAATGTTCAACCGAGGACTGCTTGCTCCGGAGTACAAGATTGTCTTCGAGTTTGTGCAACGGATATTCATGAACCACAACGGTTCATATGACCAAGTGACACCGGAGAAGTTCAAGATACTCACGGCTGTGGTGCTAAATCTCCCTGTTAATTGGAGTAGAATTCTATTTGATCTGTTAACGAAGGAGGCCAAAATGATCACATTTATCAAAGGACCGAGCCCAGGCATTGAAGTAAAGAGGAGCAGCCTGAGGCACTCTACAAAGATCAGTTACATGCTGGAAAACTTCTTCAAACAGCACAGTTGGGATCAAGTAGTGGAATTCAACGACAGATTAAGATTTCCCAAGGACCAACATCAGATCGAGATGTCCATAGGGATCATAGCTAATCTGATAGCCAGAGTGACAGATCCCGTGCATGTCAATGCACTGATGGAGATGGAGAGCTCAAACGCAATCTGGATTCCCCCATCTGCCCCTGCTGAAAAGTCTATCAAGTTTAGAGCAACCAAGGAGAAACCAGTGGAGATAACTCCTTCAAAAAGAGTAACACGAAGAGCAAGCTCAGTGGACACTGATGCTTCGACAGCTGCTCAACAACCAAAACCCAAAATGAGAAGATTACACAAAATTTCTGAACCAGTGGAAGAGGTCCAAGTTCAGGAACCTGTTATTACAGATACACATATCCCTCAATAGGAGGTTGAGGTTGAGGATGATATTTTCATTGGAGGTCCACCAGAGGAAGTGGCTCCAATCTCTTCTTTCGATCCCAGTCAGGAAAATGACTTCTCACCTGCTCGTACAGCTAGTCCATCATCTGCTGAACCGTTAGAGCAGATTGATGAGGATGAAGAGGGTGAAGATGAATCCTCCGATGAGGATGTGGAGAAGAAAAAGGCTGAAACTGTGGTGAAGCTGCTGGAAGCAGAAGCAGATCACTCAGTTATTAAATCATTTCCAGGTATACAGCTAACTCCAGAAAGCTATGATGTTGCTAAGCGACTGAAGCTCCTTCTTCTCATTAAGGACAAGGAATTCTATGTCCTTGATGCACTGCTCAAGACAAGATCGATCGCTGAACTCAAAGCAGAAGAAGTTATACTTCTCAATATCTTCGAAGTCTCCTCTATTGCAGAGTTGAGAGATATTTACCTCCAGAGCATCTTGGCTATAACCCAGCATGAAGCCAAGAAGCTACAGATCGATCTGAGGTCGTTATATGAGAAAGAGGGGCTATTACACTTCTTTGAAAGTGTGGTAGATGAAGAGGAAGATGAAGCTCACCAACAGGGTGCAGCAGAAACAGAATCAGCTCAGCAACAAGCTGATGCTGCAGACCACACTATTCCAGCTACAGAGATAGCTGAAGAACCTGCTCAGGTTGACGGTGAACCCCCAAAGAAAGGAAAAAGACCAATACAGATCGAGGTGGTTGATAACATACATGAGGAACATCAACCTGCTGGACAGAGGGTGGGAGGAAAACTGACAGATGATATATACACTCCCTCTGTAGCAGCAACCATGGATGACTTTGTGGAGACCACAGATCTGGAAGAGATAACTCAGCATCAATCTCTGTCCAATGAACAAGTCAAAGATTTAATCTCCATTAAAGTAGACAAATTCATGTATGGCACGCTTACAACTGTCCAAGACCAGGCCACCAGAGTCCTCACTGAATTCAACAATAGTCTGAAATCCCATGTAGACCAGGTGGACTCAGACTTGAGGATAATATGCCGGATGAAGCTGGAAGAACTCAGTAAGAAAATGGATGATGACAGGTCTGCAGCTGAGCAGAGGAAAGAGCAAATTGATCAAACTCTGTCAACAATGGAAATTAAAATCCAAGAGATGTACAGAATCGTTACAGAGTTTGCCAAGAAAGAAAAAGACCTGGTTCATGCCATAGTTAAAGAACAGACCAATGGAATTACTGAGGAAGTGATCAAGGAAGCAAATATTGAAATCAGATCACAACTCAGGAAATTTGAAGATGATGGGGTAAATTTTGTGGAGAGAAAACTACGTGATCTGAGATACCCCTCTAAGACGATGATTGACACATACATGAATCAAACGCTAACATTTTGGGGCGATCAAAGAAGACCAAGAGGATCACACTGCTGCTCTGATCAGTGCAAAATCATCTCTTCAGAAACAGATAGATGAATCAAACGCTAACATCACCTCTCTGCTGAGCTTCAAACTGGATTCTGAGAAAGAGATGACAGAGATGAAGGAGGAGATCACCTCCCTTAAGGTACTCATCAAAATCTATATTGATGATGTCGAAAAGGGGGAAGGATCTAGGAAGAGGAAAGAGAAAGAAGCTGCGGGAAAAAGAAAAAGGCAATCTGGTGCTGTTGGAGAAAGAACAGAGGTTCAACTTGAGCAGCCAACACAACCAGATCAACCGAGTCAACTAGATCAACCAAGTAAACCATCTGCTCAATCCATGAGGCCATCCAAATCTCAAACAAGCAGATCAAGTCAATCCTAACCACTGAAGAAGAAAAAGAAGAAGTCTGGATCAGACTGGTCTTTCTCTACACCCATGAAGACAAAGAAGCCAAATGATGGAGAAACCAGCTGGGTACCAGACAATCTGAAGGAAGGATGGGAGAGGCTGAAGTATGGCTTCATTATGTGTCGCTATTTCATCAAAGAGCCAATATACTGCGAGGGCACAACACATGAAGCTTTCAATCTGTATCTGGACATGAAAGATGCAAAGGATCTGGTCCAGGCCATCAGAGCAGCAGCCGCAGAAGCCAGAATCACTATCACTGCGCCAGATAGAGAATACAGAGAATGCCCTGACATTCCTGGCACAAAAATTCCAGACAAGACCTACCTGCTGACCTTCATAAATCAACTAGCTGAAAACAGGGGGTACAAGATCGATGCTGAAGACCCAGATTACATCAGGGTCAGAGAAGGAGTTTATGAAAGTGTGCAAATGATCTCGGATGAGACTAGAGCAAAGATGAAGAAGCAACAAGAGGAAAAGAAGAAGAGTAGATAGATACCTCGTTTCACATCATTCACTATCTGTTCTCTAGTATTTTGTTTTGGACAATCTGTAAACCCATCTGTTCTACATGAACTCATTTATGAAAATTTTGAGTTTCTGATGACAACACCTTATTGTCCAGAACATACTGAATTGTTGTTAATCGTTATAACCAAATAACGAAAACCTAAACAATCTGGCATTTTTACTCTGTATTAAGGTTATATTGTAAAGTGTGGTTTCGACATCATCAAAATGGGGGAAATTGTTGGGAACCCCGAAGTATTTTTTGGTTTTGATGATGATCATTCGAAACACACTTAGCTTTTACAGTCTTGACTGGTGTTAAACTGTTCTACATGTTAACAGATCACTAAGCATAAAGTGAATTCTGATAGAGAACAGATTAGGAGATGACTTAGCATGTAAAGGAATTATTCCTATAGAAGTCATTTCAATAGTCTAGGTTGAAGACCAAGACATTTCCATCAAGAGAACAAATCGATCTGCCAAGACATGTCAGCGATCGGATCACTGACCAGATCACCAACCAGATCGATGATCACAGCTAGGCACCAGATCGATAGAGTCATCAAACCACCAGATGACATCATCCTACACATCATATCCTCTTGCCACGTCAATATTGAAGTCCATCCACTAAGGTTTGGAAGGAGAATCCCTGATTGACACGAAGAAGGAAAGTAATCACTATCGATCTGCTTTCCATACTTAGATGATTCAGTCAACACTTCTACAAGGCAAGAGCAGATATGATGAACATCATTGATTGGCAATCTACAATCATCTCACGCCAATCAACAAACGGCTAGAATTTCAAATTCAAAGCCTTTATATATTTGGAGTTCAAAGTCTGGATATGATAGATGTTACATCGATAAAAACATTCTCAAGCAATCAATCTCAACGTCAGACTAAAGCTTCAAACTGCTTGTGATTCTAAATCACACCAACCCAACCTCGATTCAAGTCTGTCTTATCGAGAGAAAGGAGATCACCCTGCTTGCTAGTAGTTCTCTAGTGGTAACGTAGAGGTAATCTGTTGTAAAGGGACACGACCCTTACTCGTGCATAAGTTTCGACCAGATTGTGTCTGAAACTTGTGGCTCGTTCTCAGCGAGTATAAAGAAGAAGAGTATCCTAGTAGTGGATAATCTGATCTAGTTTGATCAGACCGTGTAAAAATAACTGTGTTATTTACTTTATGTATTTACATTCCAGTTGTTTTATTCAATAATTGTCTACTCATTCAAACTGCATTCTTAATCAATCTCCTAAATATTTGGTTAAGTTTTCTAAAGGTTTTCTAAACAAAGAGCACCAACTAAATCCACCATATTTCCGCACACACAATACTTAGAAGGTAATAAGATCACTCTTATTATTGTCTAAATATCTACACTAGAGAGCAATCTGTTTGGATTGATCTGCGATCGATCTGTCCATCGATCTGGTCAATCATCTGCCGAGCAATTTCTTATTTAAGAATAGCTTGAACTCTCTATTAACTAACCAAGTAAACTGGAAAGTTTGTATTTGGTGTATTCCCCCCCCCCC
>JAPKLX010002649.1:0-12398 GCA_026898415.1 Leonotis leonurus
TATACCTAAGTTTAAAACAAGTAAACCCTAAAAGTTTGAATTGGTGTATTCCCCCCCCCCCCCATACACCAATCTAGCTCTTTCGGGACCAACAAGTGGTATCAGAGCAGTGGTCCATTTTGACCATTGTTTCTATTTCACAAGAGATTATCTTTGTGTGGTCATCTTGGATAGATCTTGAAAACGTTTTCACAGCATATTGCACTTGCATTTATCTAACCATCTACGTTGAAGTTATGGAAGGACAGATGATACGTGCTTGTGAGGATTTCTCCATTGCTGGGTATGATGACTGGGGCTTTAGAATCGAGATGTGCTTACGTGCTCAACACATCAAAATGTGGAAGTTCATTACTGATGGACCCATCAAAATTATGAACAAGGGAAGCGCTAAGATAAAAGATGGAACTGGTCCAACTCCTTCATTGGTCATAGTTGAAAAGGAGAAGACTATTGACGAATATACTACAGAAGAAAGAAAAGAAGCTGGACTCGATGACTTTGCCAAAGGACTAATTTCAAGCACGGTAAGAGGCATATACTTGGCCAAAATCAGACATCTTCAAACAGCCAAGGAGATGTGGGATGTACTCAAGGAAATTAGCCTTGGATCAGACATCATTCAAGAAAACAATCTGTCTATCGCTTGCAATAAATTTGAAGAGTTCAAGATGAAGTCTGGTGAAACAATAGCCCAAATGAATAACCGGTTCACCGAAGTTCTGATTGAGATAGCCATGATTGACAAAAACAAGTATTCTCAACGAGAGAAGAACTTGAAAGTAATCCGAGCTCTACCTACTACTTGGGAAATTTACTCAGCCATGCATCCCATGATGCCAGAGTTTAACTCTCTTACCACCGACTCTTTATTTGACTTGCTTACTGGTAATGAGTATGAGATCAATTGTATTCATGGTGTATCTAATTCCTCTTCTAGCAAACCATCTTTTGTAGGAAACCATGATAAAGAAACAGCTTTCAAAGCTAAGACAAAAGGCAAAGAAGCTGCAAAACAAACTCCAAATATTATTGTCAAGGAATCATCAAGTTTTGATGATGAAAACTATCCATCAAAGAACTACTTCGAGGAATACTCTCTCATGGCACAAAGATTCCAAAGAATGGAAGTAAGAGCCAACAGAGACAAAAGGCTCTACAAAGAAAATAACAACAGAAAATTCAAAGGGAAAGACCGATCTAGTGATCAACCTAATCGAAGGAACGAGGTAAAATCAACTCCATACGTTAAAGCTGACCTCTCCGAATATTCTTGCTTTAAGTGTGGCAGGAAAGGACATTTCAAAATAGACTGTCCAGATATATCAAAAGCAGAGAGAGATGAGCTTCGTGCCAAAAGAGACAAGAAGCTAAATGAGCAAAAAAAAGCAATGTTGGCTGAAGAGCAATCATCTCCATGTCACCTATCAGATAGCTCATCCGAAAATGATGAAGCCTTCATAGCCGATGAAGATGAAGGACGATGAGATGAGTGTCTAATGGGCCATGACAATGGACTCGACAGTTAAGAGGTAAACTATCAAAATTCTATTTCCTCTAATCAATCTATATGTGATTTTGGTGATGAAGAAGAAGGTGAAGATGATCTGTCCATCGAAGATTTTACAAAACTCATGGAAGATCATGCAAGATTGAACAAGATGTTCAAACATGCAATAAAAGAAAATGGAAGAATGGCTAACACCATTCAAGAAATGAAGGAAATCAGCAGCTCGTTCAATGATAGAGAAAATTCTCTACTTCAGCAACTCAAAAGCAAGAGCGAAGAAAATTATACATTGAATGCCAAGATATCTGATCTCATTGATCGAGAAGCATCTGCCCAACGTAAGGTCGATGATTTGAGTGCCATGATAAATCACTCAATACACAAAAAGGAGGATATGATTCAACTCATCAACGACATGCAAAGAAGAGCTGCAGACCGTACTGGACTTGGATTTGACGGAGTTGACAAAGGACCACCAAAAGGGAAATTTATCAAAGAAAAGGGAAAAGATAAGATAGTGAATCTCAACAACAATGGGAGACAGCCACAAGCTATCTTAATCAAGGATCAAGGTCAGCGACAACACAAATTCACCACTCAAGGGATTGGATTTCAACAAAGAAAGCAGCCTGCTCAAAGATTTAATCAAACTGCTCAAGAGTTCAATCATCAGCGAGCTCCTCAATCGTTCAAACAGAGAAAATCATCTGCTCCCTTCAAACCATCTGGTCCTAAGAAACAAGTTGTGTTTATTCAACCACCTGCTAAGAAGAAAATAGTATACATTGACTTCAGTGGAAAAAAACTTAGACCATCACAAAATGTTACTATTATTAGACAAATTTGGGTTCCTAAAGGAACGGTGTCTACTAACAAAGCACCCTCATTCAGTAGGGTAGCTAAATAATCTCTCTTTGCAGGATAGGAGATCGAGTAGAAAAAAGCACACAGCTCGGGGTGCGGTGTGGATACTTGATAGCGGATGCTCCAAACATATGACTTGCAACAAAGACTTGTTAATCAACTACAAGGAGAGCACTGGACCAAATGTTACTTTTGGAGGAAATTCAAAAGGATACACTAAGGGCTATGGTGACCTTCAAGTTGGTAACACTACTATTCTCAATGTATCATATGTTGAAGGTCTAAATCACAATCTATTCTCAATTAGTCAATTTTGTGCTAATAACAAGAGAGTAGAATTTACAGCTAACAAATGTCTTGTCAAGAACATAGAAGGAGAATAAATTCTTCTTACTGGAATTTTGCAGGATAGGTTGTATATCGTACAATGGAATGATCAAACTGAAACCTGTCTAGTAACAAAATCTAGTTCAGAGACCAGCTGGTTATGGCACAAACGATTGAGCCACCTAAATTTCAAATCGATCAACAAGCTGATGAAAAAAAACCTGGTTGAAGGACTACCTACTCAAATCTATGACAAAGACCATGTATGTGAAGCTTGCCAAGCAGGAAAACAAACAAGAGCATCATTTCATACAAAGGCAGCTCATTCCACTTCAAGGACTTTGGAACTTCTACACTTGGATCTTTTTGGACCTGTATCTCCATTAAGTGTAAACGGTAGAAAGTATACTCTTGTTGTTATTGATGATTTCTCTAGATTTACTTGGGTTGTTTATATGTTCAAGAAAAAGGAAACACTAGAAAAACTACCTGATCTTCTCAACAAACTTTCAAATCAAAAAGGGACTTCCATCATCACCATAAGATTCGATCGAGGAACTGAATTCATCAATCATATGATCGAAGGATACTGCTCAAAAATGGGAATTCAACATCAAACTTCAACAGCTCGAACACCACAATAAAATGGGATTGTGGAAAAGCGTAACAGATCGCTCAAAGAGGCTGCCCGAACCATGTTAAATGAAATCAATCTCCCAAAGAAGTTCTGGGCAAAAGTAGTCAACACCGCCTACTACACACAAAATTGATCTGTCATTACAAAACGCCACGGGAAAACACCCTATGAGCTGTGGAATAATCAAAAACCTCGACTATCGTACTTTAGATCATTTGGCTATAAATGTTACATTCACAACACTGGGAAAACTCAGTTAAAAACATTTGATAGCAAAAGTGATCAAGGAATATTTTTTGGATATTCTGAAATCAGTAAAGCTTATAGAGTTTTTAATAAGAGAACTCTTGGTGTGGAAGTAACTCCACATGTTGTTTTTGATGAATCTAATTTTGAAGTTTCAGGAACAGATAGCTCCTCTCCTTCAAAAGATGATCTCCCACTCTCAACATTGAGAAACTCCACAGATAGACTCATCGACGACATTCTCTTATGGAGTCCACGGAAAGATGATGAAGAAGAAACGAATAACCAACCCACTGTAGAAAAACCACAGTAAGGGGGAATAGATGGACAACTATCTCATCTAGGTGGAACAAATGAAGGGGGAACCTCTCATGAAGAATGCTCACAACAAACTGTTGATAAGCAAAATACTCACTCTACTACACCATCATCTTCACAACCATGTGTTCAAAACTTGGTAAATGAAGTATCAAGTATTGATTTAAATACTGACAATCTCTTTGATGTGCCTGCCCTAGATCATCTAGAATTTGAGAATCCACCCGATGAGATGGAAATCGAAGTATCTGAGGATTAAAATGAAGAGGTGAAGAAAATGGGTAGATAGCCATCCATCTAATCTCATTGTTGGGAATCCAACAGATAGAGTCAAAACTAGACGCATGCATGGAGAAAGTGCATTACTAAGTTGCTATCTCGCTCACACCGAACCAAAAGACATCGAAGAAGCTTTGCAAAGTGCAGATTGGATCAATGCCATTAAATGAATTCAAAAGAAATGATGTCTGGTACTTGGTGGATCAACCTAGACACCAAGGTGTTATTGGAGTCAAATGGATATTCAAGAATAAAAGAGATGAAATAGGTGAAGTGGTAAGAAACAAAGCAAGACTAGTCGCCAAGGGATATTGTCAACAAGAAGGAATTGATTTTGATAAAATCTTCGCACCAGTGGCACGACTAGAAGCTATCAGATTGTTTCTTGCTTATGTAGCTTTTCAACGTTTCAAAGTATTCCAGATGGACGTAAAGAGTGCATTTCTAAATGGAATTCTGGAAGAAGAAGTCTACTTGAAACAACCTCCAAGGTTTGAAGTTGAAGATGAAAACAAGGTGTAAAGATTAGCTAAAGCAGTGTATGGTCTAAAACAAGCTCCTCGAGCTTGGTATGAAACACTGTCCACATTCTTACTTCAATTGGGATTCAAACGAGGATCAGTAGACAAAACTTTATTCACCATCAAAGTCCAAGACTATATCCTTTTAGTTCAAATTTATGTTGATGATATAATTTTTGGATCCAAATCTGAATTCTTGTGTAACAAATTTAGCAAGCTAATGCAGGACAAGTAGAAGATGTCAATGATGGGAGAAATGAACATCTTCCTAGGCTTGCAAGTCAAACAATCTGCTGATGGGATCCTAATCAATCAATCCAAATACATCAATGATCTCATCACAAAATTTGGTGTTAAAGATTGCAAACCAGTAAAAATCCCAATGCAAACTAATGGACAGATTGGTCCTGATGTACCTGGGAAGGCAACAGATATTAAACAGTATCGTGGAATTATCAGATCACTTTTATATCTAACTGCAAGTCGACCTGATATTACTTTTGCGGTTGGTGTTTGTGCTAAGTATCAAGCTAGTCCAAGGGAATCCCACTTGGAAGCAGCCAAAAGAATATTGCGTTATCTCAAAGGAACCATTGAAATAGGTTTATGGTATCCTTGTGATGATAATTTTGAATTAACTGGTTACTCTGATTCTGATTATGCAGGTTGCAAGCTTCATAGAAAATCCACATCTAGGACTTGTCAATTTCTTGGAAGCAAGCTCATCTCATGGTTTTCTAAAAAGCAAACTTCGGTTGCAACCTCAACAACAGAAGCATAGTACATGGCTGCAGGGAGTTGCATAGCACAAATCTTCTGGATCAAACAACAACTAAAAGATTATGAAGTCTTCATGGATGGTGTGCCAATATTTTGTGATAGCTCTAGCGCAATTGCCATCACTCAAAATCCTGTTCTACACACTCACTGCAAACACGTGGATGTTCGTCATCACTTTATTCGTGATCATGTTGAAAAGAAGAACATCAAGATCGAGAAAATTCATACGGATGTGCAGCGAGCTGATGTTCTCACAAAAGCATTACCCGAAGACAGATTCAAAATGCTTTGTGGAAAACTGGGATTGATAAACTTTATTGAAATTGGTACAAGTGATTGATAACAGCTAGCTCGTGGTAAAATGCCATCTGTTATCACATCTTTAATTTTAGCTACATACTTACCAATATTTATGTGCTGCTAAATTGTGATTTAATTCAAAGTAAAAACAAACTACTTTACTTTGAAAAATTAACAGCTAGCTGATTAGTTGAAAACATGTAGCAGATCGTTCAAAGAAGAAAAAAAAACGACCTGCTATCCATGAACAAAAACAGCAAGCTGCATGAAAGTAAAAATAAGCAGCCAACTGCTAATGTTAATAATAGCAGATCATTCGAAAGATGAAAATGATCTACTCTACTTCCAATAGCAGTCAACAGCAGATCGTTCAAAAGTTGAAAACGATCTGCTCCTTTACTGGCAATAGCAGACGACAGCAGATCGTTCTAAAGAAAATGATCTTCTAACAACAACAGCAAACTTCATAACGAGAAATTTAGCAGCCTGCTACCAACATCAAGTAGAGGAGATCGTTCGAGCCTAAAACGATCTGCTAGGGCATTAATCAAGGGGGAATCTAATTCATTTACTTCTCCATCTCTTTGACTATTTATGTCTAATGATTACTAATAAAAACTATTAAATGTAAGGAAATGTCGAACGCCTCAATGTCAGAAAAAGTGAAGGATAAAGAGACGCTCATTTAATGTTGTAGTCATCGGTTATTGTTTCGAGGCAATGATGTGACTTCTGAGTACACGCAATTTGATGGCGTATGCACTTCTCTCAATTTTGGGCGGCAAATAATTAAACAAGGGAGTAATCTCAACCGCTACTTGTTATTACTTTTATATGTTTTAATCTGAATCGTTCATTATCTGCTTATAAATAGGTAAATGTTTGACTGTTCTTCTCACTCTCATAAAACCTAAACCGCCATTGTTGTACTCAAGCTTTCAAACTAAGTTTTCCTGCAACTCTATATTTCACAAAAACCATTCAATCATTTTCAAAATGCCTGCTTCTGAAGCAAGTTCTTCATCCTCACAAACACCTCTGATTTCCTTGTCGGAGATGCTGCACTCAATCGAGGTGAAATTGTTGCCTGAGCCTCGTGCTGTACTCGTGCATCACGGGTTTCGAACCCTAGATGTCTTATTTAGCAAAATAGAGGCGTGCAAAGGTTACAACACTTGAAAAACATGAAATGGATTTCAACGCTTCATATGCTTGCTTACTCTGCATGTTCTACACATATCCTGCTTTACTTATCTATGTGTTCATTATGTAGTATGTGCATTTGCTTATGATTTAATCCTCATACTATGGTAAAATCAACAATTTTTCATCATGTAAAACGCTGATTATTAACATACATCTTCAAACGCTTAACCATAATGCATTTCTATCTAGGGTTCCACAAGATTATTACTGTGGAACCAGATTATTTTCTCCCACAAATAATCTGCTCATGGATGGTAGATGATCGTGAAGAATATACCGTCAAAATCCCAGTTGGAAAGTCCAAAGAGGACAATATTCAGACTACGGTGATTGAGATGATTCTACAAAATTATCATCTGGATGATGAAGGTGATCTTTTGATTGAAGAAGTCACCGACGAACACATCCAGAGGACTCTTGATATAATCCCCGCACATCCATTTACATGGACTGGTAAAGCTTTCAATAGGGCACTCATGCTACACAGTTACAGACTACTCCTTGACTTCGTCCAAAAGGTGTTTCTTGGACACCAAGGCACTTATGATTCTGTCACCTCTGGAAAACTCAAAGTCATGGCTGCTGTTCTATTAAACCTCAAGGTAAATTGGGCTTGATCTCTGCTAAAACTCATAGTGGATGAAGAACAGCAGATCAATGTTCGTCAAGATAGCGATGGAAATTGCACCAGACTAAACATCAAACGACCTCTTCGCCTGTCCACCAAACTCAGCTTGATCATAGCTGGTTTCTTCCAGAAGGATAAATGGCACAAATCTGTTGATTTCAGCAAAGATTGGATTGTACCAAGGACAAGACATCAAATGGAGATGTCCTTGGGGGTGGCTTCTCAAATATTTCTTAAAATCACCGATGAGAAGATTAAATAGGAAATGATTCGGGTTGGAAAGTTAAATCTCGAATGGGTGATACCAACTAAGAAACCCACAATTGGTGAGGCAACTGCAGCACAGGCACAAGAAGAAGTGGCTGCAGATCGACCAGTTAAGAGGAAGGCAGCTGGTAATCCTAAACCAGCTGCTGCTGCCAAAGGAACTAAAAAGCCAAGAAAAACAAAGAGCAAATCCACTGCTTGCAACTTGGAAGCTGAATTGGACGCGACAGTTGATCAATTAAAGGAGCCATCTGCTCCGGAAATAAATGAAGATGAAGTGGAAGTTGATATTCAAGAGCAGCCCGCTGATGATATTGAGGACAGACTGAAAGGAGCACAATTACTCTTCCAGCAGCTGAAAGAAAAGGCCACTGAGTTGGTGCTTAAATCGCTGCCTGGCATCCGTCTAACTCCAACCACATTCGACATGGCTCAACGTTTCCAAACATATTTGGAAATTCGCGACTGCAAATTTTATATCTTGGAGGCCATATTACTACTTTTTTCGATCAGCGACCTGAAGGCCGAGGAGAGCAAGCTGCTCAAATACTTTGGATTTCTTGATGTCCCTGACGCCCGTCAGTATTTTCGCACATATGTCTTGACTAAGATGAAAGAGGAGGCTGTCACTCTCAATGTCGATCTTGCACCCCTCTATGCAAACGAACAAGATTTTTACAACCTCGCAGTGGACCTCTAATCTGGAGATTTTGATGATATTTTCAACTTTGACGAAAAGTCTGTAGAGTAAGAAAAGCCCAGTGATACTCCTACTTCCAAACCCACTGTTGAGATCGACTCACAAGAACCATCTGCTGTGAGGGAGGAAGCAGCAAACATTTTGGAACCATCTACCGCACCCACTGAAGTCGAATCCGATGCTGGACATATTGAAGAAATCTTCACTCACGGCACCACTCCAGATGGCTACCAACATCACAATTTGGAAGACTTGCTCTCTGCCAACCTTGGTCCCCACATGACAGCAGATCAACTCAATGCACTTATTCATCTAAGGATCAACAACCGATCTGCTGCCTTAGCAAACTTCATCTTCTCAGCTGAAGAGAGCGCATTACATACTGTTGAACAAAATGTCCAGCTCGCTCATTCCAAACTATCTGACGAGCTACATAAGGACTTGGACAACGATCGTGAAGTGTTTGATAAATACAAGGAGGAGACAAACAACAAGTTAGCTGTCCTTCAAGAAGAGGCCAAATCCTTTGAAACAAAAATGAATGAAGCTGGCGGAAGAATGGTCACTGAGGTCAAAAAGCACGTTGAACAACAGAATGAAGACATGGAGAAAACCACGATTCCCAATGTGATTAAGACCGTGCTGCCTACAATGCTCCAAGACCAACTGCCCAAAGTTCTACAAAATGCTGATGTTGCAACCGGCGATGAAATCTTTTTGATCAACAAAACAATTACCGACATGAAGGTTGCTCACAGCGAGCTGGATGTTCAGTTTCACTCTCACATCAAGGATGCTTCCAAGCAATTTGATGAAGTTAATGGCAACATTTCCACATTCCTCCAATATAAAGAAGACTCTGAGGCAAGATTCAAATTGCTCAATGATGAGATTGCCTCCCTTCAACTTATCATCTCCAAAGAATTCATTGATGATGTCGAAAAGGGGGAAGGAAAGAAGGTTGTCCAGCCCGCTGCCCCCTCTGCTCAAATCAAAAAGAAACCAGCTACTGCTCTTAAAAAGAAGAAACTAACTGCTAAACAAGCTGCTGAAGCCAAGCAGCTACAAAAAGAAAACGAAGAAAAACGCAAGAAAGAAGAGGAGGCCAAAATGGCAGCAGATCGAAAAGGAAAGAAATTCATGTCAGAGGCTGATGAAGAGGAAGAGATGTTTCTGGACGGGTACAAAGCGGAGCAGATCGCTGATCCCGAGTTCAAAAAATTATGGAGGGCCGAAAAGCTAAGACAAGGAAAGACTGGCGCTAAAGAAGATAAGGAAGAATCTCCAGATGAAGAAGAAGATGAGCCTTCGAATCCTATTTTCAAATTCTTCGAAAAATTCCAGTTGACAGAGCCTCAAAGCTTAACATGGATTCACTCTAAGAAGGCTGCTCAATGGAATAGATTGGTCAAGGAGTTCATAATGCAGCATTACTATCTCATGGACCAAGACGTACAAGGAGGTTCTATGGACAATTTGTTTCGCGAATTTCTTTCGTAACACAAGAATCAATCGTTCATAGAATATCTCTACCGACAGTCTGCAATGACAAACACCCCTCTCACAGCACCAAAGAAGACAATCATTCTGTATCCAAGGATACCAGGAACCATAGAAGTAGATCATACTGCAGTTCTGAATGCTATCAACCGCTCTGCTCAATTGATTAATTATCCCATTGACTTCAATAATAAAGATTATCGAAGGATCTTCAATGGAATTTACGCAAGTTTCGGTGTACCATCAGAACTAAGACAACGAGAAATGGTGGAAAGGAGGAGGGCGTAGCTGGCTGATCAACAAAGGCGTCAATCACGCTCTGCAGAAAAGGATAGCCAACCACCTCCTCAACCATGAAGATTATTTTTACTTAGCAGCGAACTGTTAAAAATGCAAAATGTAACTGTAAAGCTGTCAAGTAAATAAAGTAAAGCTTATTTTGGAAAACAACCTGATGACAATATCTCTTTGTCCAGGCAATGTTTTTATGTTTGTCAATTTATTTTTATGCTTTCTAACAGCCTTCAATATTAAAACTTAAAAAGAAAAATATTAGTGTGGTTTCGACATCATCAAAAAGGGAAAAATTGTTGGGAACCCCATGAAGCTGTATTTGTTTTGATGATGTTTCTCGAAACTACACTTTGCTATTTTGGATACTAGAAACCAGGCTGTCATTGTTATCTATTAAGGCTATCTTAAATTGTAATAGAAGCAGATTGTTTTAGTAAATTAAATAACGATCTGTCTTATTCTAGTAAGATACCCTGGACACAATGATTGTTTGAATAACAAGCTTTTCTCAATGTAAGATATTTGGCTCCTAATGTGGAGAGCAGATCGTTTTCGTATATTAAATAACGATCTGCTCCACATTGTTGCAGCTCGCTGTCATTTATACTTGTTTTTTGTTTCGATTTCTAGAATATCTTTTAACAGATCACAAATGTAAAAGTAGTTTGAAGTTTCAAACTTACTTATAACGATCTGGTTCTCTAGACTAGAATTAGCTAATAGGAAACAAAATATACTTTGAATTCATTACAAGTAGTTGAGGAGCTCGTTCTCAAAAATAGCCCGCTGCTCTTTACTACCAACAGATCGTTTTCCACTCTTTACTAAAGGATGAGCAGCTCGTTCCAAAGTCCAGCCAGCTATCAATAGATCGTCTCTAGCAAGAGAGGAAAAGAAGCTCGTTCCAATTGACAACATTGCAGCTCGCTGTCACTAC
Organism: Leonotis leonurus; assembly: GCA_026898415.1. Lineage (NCBI taxonomy): Eukaryota > Viridiplantae > Streptophyta > Magnoliopsida > Lamiales > Lamiaceae > Leonotis > Leonotis leonurus. The sequence goes on from JAPKLX010002649.1 coordinate 11,315, forward strand.
ATGCAAAAGATCGTTTTTCAAAACGAACTGATCATTGAATTCAAAATAGAGAACCAAAGATAGAGGTTCAGCTCGATTGACAAGCGAACTGTCATTACATCAAGATCAAGCTGCTCCTCACAATAACTACGGTGGACTGCCGACATACCTAAATTTGTCACAAGTCAACCACTTGGTGTATTGTCACATCAAAAGCATACTTTAAGGAATGAAGTACGAGAATATCAAAATTCCAGTACGGTGAATCATTCCCAGTATGGCAATACACTGGGAAATCGCTTGAAAGGTGGAAGCTACTCTCATTTGGCAGCGCGTCTCAACTACTCTGGCATGCATTTAATGCAGCCATTAATGCAATGAGGAAAGGACGTCTTCGTCTCCAGCGGATAGTTTCTTCAAAGAGGCTATATACACCACCTTCACCTCCAGAAAGAAGCACGAGAATTCACGCTATTATTCTGCTATTACTCTGCTATAATCTTCAAACTCTCAACGTTCAAAACACTTCCAACCATCAAGAATTCTCAGTAGTGTTTACAGTTGTTGAAGGTTTATTTTCTGGAAAAACTATTTCTACAAAACCCCAAGTTAGGATCTAAATTTAATCCAGTTGATTTCTAAGGTTGTAGTTTTCACTCTTAGAACGAAGATTTGTAATCACAAGACGTTATCTAGATTTGATAATTCTTGTGGCTCGTACTCAATGAGTAAATAGAAAGGAGAAAGCTAGTAAAGTTTTCGATCTAGATTAGATTGACCCGTGGACGTAGGGACAGTTTATCCCAAACCACGTTAACTGCTTGTGTTCTTTATTTCTTACTTTACTTCATCATCATCTTCTTCATACTCTTGCATTTAAATCTTGGTTGATAATATCTCCAAGAAAGAATACGTTTTCACATTAAAAGAGCATTAACCACCATATTCCGCGCACAACTTTAAACAAGTTTAAATTTGCATTCATTATTCTTGATTACTGTTTTTCACGCATAAGGTATTATTTGAGTAAGATTAAATCTTCCTGACAAGAAGATTTATTTTACTACTCTAAGCTATCTTAGTTATTAAGTGTGCTTAAGCCTTA